>CAOLHI010004490.1:0-113818 GCA_948474755.1 Ctenosaura bakeri | reverse complement strand
GTGGCAGCTACTTAGAACATTAATTTTGAAGTCTGATGGATAAGGACTGCATGCCAGGCCACTCTTACCTCTGTAGTAGGTGATGATTGTGATTCCTAACTTTTAGTTCAGTGATAAACTCTGTGTGGTTTTTGTTTTGGGCTTTTTTCTGCTTGCCCCTCCTTCTTCACCCTTGCTTTATTGGTAGTATATTTGCAGTGCTTTGAAAACCACAGTGAATAGAACTGCAGCCATGTTGAATAGGATCAAGGCAGTGTAGCGCTGGGGGACATCCACGTGTTGGAGACAATAGCAGAAAGGATGTTTATTGGTAAAATGAAATAAGTCTTCATGTATGTATGGCACTAAATTAATGATTTCACTGCAGAAATGGAAGGAGCGAGTAGTACGCAGCAATGGTGTGTTAGGTAGGGCATTCTTGTTTCAGAGTGAAACCCAGTGATTCTCAGATTGCCTTATACTATGTGCATATTTTATACAATTTCACATCTACGTATTCTGCGCAGAATTTGGATTTTGTTTGTTTATTTAGCACTGCAACTTCAAAAGTCTCCAAACAGGCTATGTTCTACTGAACACAGAGATTCTGGGAATTTTCATCCAAAAAGTAAATACTTACTTGTGGTCTCTGTGGCTTATACAAATGGGTCTTTCCTGCTCCTGTGAAACAGCTATTCAAAATCTTTAGAGATCTTCAGTGCTTTCAGCAGTGGCCTCACCCACCAGGTACTGCACATGTTTAGTGCAATTCACATCTTTCCTTTCAGTTCCCTTTAACTGCCATAGCATTTGCAGCTAGGTTGAGAACCTCTGGCCTTTTTGGCTAAGTCTGTATCTCAGCATTAAAAAAAAAGAGTTTCCCCCTCCTTTGTCTTCTCTCCTTTGTCCTCCATCACCTTCATTCCATTGTCCTCCTTGTTCTTTGTCCAGCATCCTCCATCATCTTTGTTCATTGTTTTTTCATTTTGTGTATACTGTTGTCACTACATGGCCTCTATCACCTTGCTTAAAAAGTGTGGATGTTGTGGAGCCTTGCTTTAAAAAGTGCAGCTGTTGTGAGTATAAGATCACCGTTAACAGATGGATACTCCCACTGTTTATTTTGCTTCAGTGATGCACACATTGTGGGGAAGTGCCATCACTGTCAGGTGTTTACCAGACCGGCCTTAAGAAACTAGACTATATGCCTTCAGGTGCATGCACTTGAGGAAGTAATTTGTTCCTCTCACACTATTCCCTCAGCTGTGTGCTCAGTGGCCTCACATTCTGCCTCTTTCATTTGATATCAGCACTCTCAGATCTTCAGTTGACATCGACTCTTTTGAAGCCTCATTTGGCTCCAACACTTTCAGATCTGGTGCCCCTGGTTCTTGCCTGGGCTCCTCTGACTTAGGTTTCAGTGCCACGACTGGGTCCTGAGAGGGTGCCATCTTTGCACTGAAGTAGGCCTATTCCCACTCTGATTTCTAGAGAGCACACAAAGAAGAAAGAAATGCATCCTGATTTCCCACCACAGAACCAACATCTCCAGATATCAGTGGTGATGAATGGTACTGAGCAAATCCTGCATGCTGTCTCGCCTGCCCATCCTACTTTGTCATCATTTCTGACCCTTCTCACCCATTTTCAACATTTGCTACAGGGGAAAGGACATAGATTACTAGACTGCAAGAGGGGGCAGGCTTCTTCAGGTTCTAATGAAGATGTTCAGTTGGTTGAAGCACACTCTGAGGGTGAACTTCCCAACTCCTCACCCTGTACCCCTCAGAGGTCTACTGGGAACTATGGGGCCGACGCCCTAGGACTAATAGATTCTGCAGCTTACACTGGGATCAAGCACTTTCTGTCCTGCCTACACACTTCACAATTGTGACAAGCAGGATTGCTCTCATGGCTTACCTGCTGCGTGGGAACACAATGATCTTCCTGTTGGAGACTAGTCCCCGTGTGAACATTGGCACCGTATGCATGAAGAGTCACCGGGTTCTCACCTATCTTCTATTTCTCAACATCTTCCCCCATTGGCTCTTTGGGAAAACTATTTCAGTTACCCATGGCAGCCTCCACTGACATCTTGCTGGAACGCTCCACCATGGTTTCCCCCAGCTCCCTGGTGCCTCCAACCACCTCCTCCATGGGCTCTTACATCTTCTTCTGAGTGGAGGGTATCATCTACTAAGAGTAGAGACATCTGTCCTCACTGTTAGCCTTGAACTTGCCCTTCAGACATGGTTTCTCACCCACTGGATCCAGTCGCCCCATGAGATCTGACAGCTGCACCAGTACTGCCATCAGTGCCTACTGGCACATTTACAGTCCCCACAAAACACTTGGCTGGCTCCATTTCTCCAGCAACCGGCAACTCCCTCAGTTACACCTCCCCTTGAATCAGACAGTACCACAGCTTCTGCTATTCACATCTCAGCTCCATGGCATCCTTTACACTTGACTGAATGTGCTTCACTGGTTTCCAGATTGCTGGAGGGTTCTGCATCTGATGTTTTGTGCACCTCTCCAGAAGTTGTGCACATTTTTCTGGATGCTGCTGTTGGTGATCAGAATCTATTATGTCCATCCAGTGAGGCCCATGTTCGTGTTGATCAAGTTCATCAGATGACCAAGTCTCTGGAACTGCAAATCAAGCCCGTGGAACCTCAAGTGTCAGGTTCAGTGTTTGAGACACTTAAAAAGCAGCCGTTTTCTCTAGTTGATCTGCCTTTGTTGGCATTGCTGTTTCATGTCTCTAGACAATCTTGGAGGAATCCGTCCACCATTACTTCTGTGTTGTATAGAATAAAAAGCCTGTATAGGGTCCATGATATAGGCTGTGACTTTCTGTTCAAGCGTCCTTCACCAGACTCTGTTATTGTGGAGAGTAAGTGCACAGACAAGCTGCACTGGACATTGTCCGATAAGAAGGGTCACAAATTGGAAGCACTGGACCATAAAGTTTACTCAGCAGCTGCCCTCTCCCCCAGGATTGCAAATTATTCAACATGCAATTCCTGTGGGAGAGGGCTGTTCCTTCTTCTCCAAACTAAGTGAAGAAGATAGGTCCCTAAGATTTTTTTTTTATTTTTTTTGCCTATAGCTCCCTCCTATTATCCTTGGCCTTTAGTCATTCTGGTGGGGCTTATGGGAATTGGAGTCCAACAGTTTCTGGAAGAATATGGCTTACTTTCCCTAGGTGAAATAGCTCCGGTTTTATTTCGGCTGCTTATGCCAGGGGAAGTTTTAACAACTTGCTTCCATACTGTGCAGAACTGCCTCCTGCAGCCTCTTTTCCGTAAAATCAGTTTTCTAATTGAATGTGCAAAAGCACCGAGAGACCACAGTGTATGGACCATTAATTTTCATTTTCGGTTTGAGAGCCAAGTGTATTTGTATAGATATGTACATACACACATCAGCTTGAACACACATCAATCATCTTCTTTATCAAAAGCTGTTACAGATTGGAGAAACTTTGACATGTGATTCTATATATGCACCCATCCATCTTGTCTCTTTTTCTTTCCCTCTGCCCCTCCCCTCCTGTATGCAGAAAAATGGCCTTTTGGATGCTCTCTGGAGTTTATGCTAATGAAAAGAGGGAGTTCTAAGGAGGTAATGATATTTAGCTGCTCTGTGATTGATTTTTGCTTATAAGTTTGTACTGGTGTAATTTTTTTCAGAGCTTAAATGTACAGGTCCAGATGCATCAAAGGGCATTGAATTGCCTGAGAGGGAGCTGGTGTTAAGGCATTAGCTAAACACTTCATATCCTGACTTTAAACCTCACTTTCAACTTTCCTTAGCTTTAAAGGTACTTCAGGGTCATTTGCCAGCACTGAAAAAGTACCCATATGTTGGACCTTTCAGCTTGGGAGCAGTCTTGGATCCAGTATGGCTCCTGGATGGCCAGGCATACCTGGTCTTCCAGGAGATATGGTGGAACCAGGCTGCTGTGGCCATGGGTACTTTAGCTGGTGTGCCAATATACCCATTCATAGGGAAACCAGATCTGGCCATATGACCTATACCTTAATTATCTTTTGCTTAAGAGAACCGTAATGCACTGTGTATGGAGTTGCCCCGGAAAGGATTCAAAAGCTGCGCCTAATGCAAAATAGGGTGAACAGACTCTTTTCTGGTGTGGGCTTGAAGGACCATATGTCATTGGTCTTGAATCAACTGTATTGGCTTCCAGTTTGTTTCTGAGTTTAATTGAAGGTTCTAGTCTTTACCTGTAAAAAGCCATAAAAGGCTAGAGGGCACTTTTATGCCTGTAATGTAAAATTTGGAGGCCCTGTCCCATGTCCTTCCCCATCCCAAGGGGTGAGTCAAGGCATTCTCTGTAGCAGCACTTTTATTATGGAACTCCCTCCCAAAGGAAGTTAGGCTGGCTCGTTCCTAGCTGAGCTTTGGTTAGGTGCTTAAAACATGCTATTCTGCCTGCCTCTTGGCTTTTATATTGTGTCTTTTAATGTTTAAAAACCTATTTCAAAATACTGTTTTATATATCTCATTTTACATGGCTTTGGGCTCATAACAGGCAGAAAACAATGGATAAATCCTTCCAGTAGTTAACTATTTTGTGTCTGGTAACTTAGATGTTGGCTGTCATCTAAAGGTATTCTCGTTTTAGAAAGAAACGCTGGTGACAAAGATGAGCAATGTTTACCTAACTGAGTCTTCCTCACCTTGATGCCTTCTTGAGATTTTGGATTACAATTCATGTTAATGCGTTGCTGTTAGCCATGTTGGTTAGGGTTATGACACTTTTAGTCCAAAGTTTCTGGAGGAGACCAGGTGGTAGAAGAATAAGAAGAAAACACCTTTGAAAACTTTAAAGGTAGGACTAATTGTAGTTCAACAAAGTGGTTTAAAGTAGTTTTCCTCCAGAGAAACCTCAAATTGATTGGTTAACAATAGAGGTCCTCGGGCTTTTCTGCCCTACACTGTTATAGTGCTATTATTCCACTTTAAACATCCTGTAGAATTTTGGGGTTTGTAGTTTACTGAGGCCAAAGAGCTCTCTGGCTAAGAATTCTACATACTCCTCCCTAAACTACAAACCTCATGATTCCACAGGATGTTGAAAGTGGAATAATAGCATTATAACAGTGCGGTGCAGAAAGGCCCCTAGAATCATGGAGCTGGAAGAGACCAGACGGGCCATCCAGTTCAAGCCCATTCTGCCATGCAGGAAAACACAATGAAAGCAATCCCAACAGATGGCCATCCAGCCTCTGTTTAAAAACCTCCAAGGAAAGAGATTCCACCACACCCCAGAGCTGTATATTCCACTGTGGAACTGCTCTTACTGTCAGGAACTTCTTCCTAATGTTTGGGTGGAATCTCTTTTTCTAAAGCTTGAATCCATTGCTCTGTGTCCTAGTCTCTGGAGCAGCTGAAAACAAACTTGCTCCATCTTCCGTATGACATCCTTTCAAATATTTAAACATGGCTGTCATGTCACCTCTTAACTTTCTCCTCTTTGATTGTCACAGGTTGTAGGGCCTTGAATTTCTGTCCCACGGTCTTGTCCTGATTGCACCACTGGCTGCACCACTCCATGTACTAGTGCAGTGGTTCTCAGTCTTTGGTCTTCCAGGTATTTTGAATTTCAGTTCCATGAAGACCCAAACAGAATGAGCAATGCTCAGAGCTTCTGGGAGTGAGAGGTCCAAACCATCTGGAGCACCAAATATCTGAAGGGTCCAGTCTAGATTTGGTGTGCCAAATTGGTGCATTGTATTAGAAATGGGCAGAAATGTCCATTATCTCTTACTGATCATCTTCTTTGGTAAGCTGCCAAGCATTCATTGAATCACAGTTTAAATGCTACTACTATGGTGTAGAATATATAGTATTCCCCCTGGTCCTTCTGGACTAGAGAGACAGAATCACAGAGATTAAGTAATTTGCTTAGAGTCAGACATGATAACCTGATCATGGCAGGAAACTTCAGCTTGGTCTCCTGAGTGCCAGGCTTATGTTAACCAGCTCCCTTTTTGTCCTCCTTTAAAGAGCAAATGCAAACTCTGTTCGATCATCCACATTACTGATGCTGATTGTTCTTTCATGTTGACCCCCAAGACAACAGTGAGTAGTTGGGCCTTATTTATCACCCATTTGAGTGGACCTAGAGTTGCAGTTTCTTCACATTTGAGAACTGATGTCCTTGTTTTTGTTTGTTTTACATCTTTTTCAAAATGAGCAAGACACTTTGCAGCCTGAATTCATGCTCACAGTGTAACGTTATTAATCCAATTTCACAGAGAAGGAAACTGAAGCTTCTCAGCAAATGCTGGGTTGATGTTCTGATCTGAATCTAATGCTCTATCAAATAGGCCAGGCTAGTGCTTACGCTTGTTTTTTGGGAACCCTTTCACAAATCTGTGTAAAATGTCGCTTTTAAAGATTGGGACTGTTAACTTGGATCCATTTATGAAAATGAAATTTCCTGTTCATGTGCATATGTGCTTTAGGAACCCCTATACGTTGGAAGGAAATATAAAAATTTGTTGTTGTGTGCCTTCAGACTGTTTCTGACTTGGGTCAATTCTAAGGTTTTCTGGGGACTGAGTGTGTGTGACTCTCCCAAGGTCACCCAGAGAATTGAATCCTGTTATCCAGGGTTGTAGTCCAGTGCTTAAAAAATACAGGCAGCCCTTCACATTTGTGGGTTTCACTTTCATGAATCTGTGAATTTCTCCAACCCCTGCTTCCCTACCTCTAGCGCTTCTTTTCCGGGGGCAACTGTCCCTCTTGACAGCACCAGTCAGGCAACACAGCCCTTTAAAAACCTGCCTGTGGTTCTATTCCTCCACTACCAGCCACTGCCTGGCCAGCTAAGAACAGATCACAGCCCAATTTCTCAGCATCACAAATCCTCTTCCAATGCTACCCACACACCAAAGGAAGGAGGTGAGTGAGAGAGGAAGTTTAAGGCCACTATGCGAATCCATCCCCTTTCCCTCACCTGGTATGGACCCTGGGTTCCTGCTGTTCCCACCATGCCGTGGCCCCCTTCCCGTAGACACACACACACACACTTTGATATTGGCAATTTTTCCCTAGTGAATGTGGAGGACCAACTGTATCTTAAAGAAATTAATTAATTAAATACACATGACTCTCTGACTCCTGCACACAGATAAATCTTAAACATTGTTTGTGGGAGGAGAGGATAGAAGAAAGAAGAAAAATACATATTCTTATCATTTAAGAGAGGGGTAGGAATTGTGTGCCCCGCAGATATTGTTGGATTGCAGCTCCCGTTATCCCTCACCATTTGCTGTCCTGGATAGGGCTGGTGGGAAATGCAGTCGAACAACATCAAGAGGACTGCAAACATCTCACCCCAGTTTAAAATCTTGAGTTAAAAGTAGTTACCTTTTATCATGCAGTTGGCAACATTTGTGAAGCCACCTGGGAAACAGAACAGCTCTGTGAAATATGTGTGTGTGTGTGTGTGTGTGTGAGAGAGAGAGAGAGATTGAGAGAGAGAGTTTGTTTTCTCTGGTGCTGGATAAACTCTCTTGTTCCTGGAAGCATTAATCTTCTTTATCGTTCCCTCAAATTTCTAATGCAGGCTTTTTCAGGCTATTGGATTAAGTTGGTTTCCCTCTGAAATGTCAGATAGGCTTAAACCATGGGTTTCCTTCAAAGATAAATTTCTCTTTAACTATATGGCAGAAACTCCCAGATCATTGCCTTGTGCTAAGGGGTGGCTGCGGGTTGGAATTGCTGGCTTTATGAGGTCAGGTAAAGGTTGGTTTTGCCCTGCTAGCAAGACAGGTCCCTGCTGTGGAGAAAAATTGCGGGAGTGGAGATTAAATAGGAAAGGTTTAAAAGTGAATTTCTTTTTTGGCTGTACAGCTGAAGTCTATAATGAAACCTTAGCTGAAAGGGTCAGAGCAGGCCCAAGAGTGATCTGATGAAAAAGATTATCATTCCAGATGAATAGCCAGCATTGTGTGCACACCCAGAATGCACAGTTGCTCGCAGAGAATTCATTGTGTTGTAGCTACCAAAGAATGCAGCCTCTGTCTGATATCAGAATTCTGGTAGGAAGCAAGTGGTATGTGGGGCCCACAGTTGGAGAAAATCACACTCTTTTACAAAAACAGGGAACTAGCTCTGCCGACATGCTAATTGTAATAGGTGTGTATCAATTTCCCTACATTGATCTGTAACCTGGTTGTTAGACTGTGGTGATATTTTAATGGAGGATCTTACTCTAGAAATCTACAGATCACTGCTGGAAAGTGGTAGGATGTGGGATGATGATTTGAAGGGTAGAAATGGAGGAATCATTTACCACCATCACCCTGCTTCTTCTGTCTTGTGATCTGTGAGTTTTATCTGTACCACACAGTTATAACAATGTGATAGGACTTCCTTTGTCATGGCTCTGTTCTGTGGAATTCTGGGATTTGTAGTTTGGTGAAATACTTTTCTAATGCTGTATAGTCAGCTCTCTATGCTTGTGGGTTTGACTTTGATGGATTTGATTGTGAGTTTCTCCAATACCTGGTCCTCCCACCTCAGGTGCTTCTTTTACGGGGGAACCTTCCCTCTTCGCAGCACCAATCAGCTCGTGCAGCCCTTTAAAAACCCACCACTGGTCGTCCTCTGCTGCTACTCTCTGACCAGCTAAAGACAGATCACAGCTTGATCTCTCAACATCCAAGGAAAGATATGGGTGCGCATAGGGCCACCATGCTCACCCATTGCCCCTTTCCTTCTTTCCCTGACCTGATTTGGACCCTGGGTGCCCACTCTGTCCACCGTGCCTTGGCCCCTTCCATATACATATAGACATTTTGATATTTGTGGGGGAGGTTTCCCACTTTTGTGGGGGTCCTGTGTCCCTAACCCTAGTGAATGTGGAGGGCTGACTGTAATTCAGGGAATAACCCCAGAACTCTTTGACCGGGAATGTTAAATACTTTGCTAAATTCCAAATTCTAGGATTTTGTACGGTGGAGCCATGGCAGTTAAAGTGGTATCAGAGTTGTAATTGTTTTTTGTATCTACACTCTGTGGCTATGCACCTCTTCCTCCAGCTGGACTTTCAAGGAGTGTCTATCATGGCTGGCACATATTCTCTTTTTCTCATCTAATTTTCCCTCTTAGCAAGCTCAAGGTGTTGTACATTGTTCTAATAGCCCATTTTATCCTTGTGCCAGTCCTGTGATGATGGTTAGGCTGATTGATTGATAGAGAAGGGTTGCAGTCCATTGGCAGAGTACTTGCTTTGCTTGCATGCAGAAGGTTGTGGGTTCAGTCCTCGGCAGATGGGGTGGGAAAGGTTCTCATGTGAAACTCTAGAGAACTGCTTCTAGTCAGTGTTCTAGACCTGTACTACTCAAGGTTTTGGCCTATGGACTGGTGCCAGTTGGTGAGCCACTGGCTGCTATTTCATGAAGAGTTTCCAGGAAGAATGAAACAGTGATAGGCAGTGGGTCCAAATATGATGTCAGTTCCCGACACATTATGGGGAAAAATCTCCAGTCCCTTGCATTTAATAGTATGAGAAGTACTGTTATGGAAAACACTGAGCTAGGGCTGTTTCACACTACACAATTATAGTGCTATATTCTGTATTAACTGCTGTGGCAACATCCTGTTGAGTCCTGGAATATGTAGTTTAGGGAAGGGCATTTAGAATTCTCATCCAGCGAGCTCTAGTGCTTCACCAAACTACAACTCTAGGATTTTATGGGATGTTGCCATGGCAGTTAGAATGGAATATAATGCTGTATCAGTGGTTCCCAAACTTTAGTCCTCAATGTGTTTTGGACTTCAGCTTCCAGAAGCTCTCACTTGTCCAACAGTCAGGAATTCTGGGAGCTGAAGTCCAAACCATCTGGAGGGCCAAAGGTTGGGAACCACTGTGCTATCAAATTGGGCAGTGTGAAAGGACCTCTAGACAGAGCATGACTCTGCAGTTGCCTCTGGGGATTTCATGGCTGACTTGGAATTCCAACCAGTTCTCCTCTCACAACCATTATAGCGCACCACGTCTCTTTGCTGCCAAAGAGGCTTCACCAACACACATTGATGGCTGAGGGCATTTTCATTTCGCAGACTTAGATATGCTGGTAAATAGTTTTGTTGCCAGTTGGGCAGCTTTCCCTTTGCGTGTGTTTTTAGGGCAAGCCAGTGGACACCTTCCTGTAGAGCAGTGCTGTTCAGAATCGTCCATGGGCCAGTGACGGTCCATGAACTGTCTGTTATTAGTTCCTGGTGAGTTTCCAGGAAAGAAAGAAACAGTCTCAGTCATGGATACAAATAGGGTACCAGTCTTTGGCACATAGAGGGAAAGGATTACCAGTCCCCTACATCAGATAGTTTGAAATGCACCACAATGGAATACTGTGTTCCTCATGTGGAACAATGTGTCCAGTTCTGGGCATCACAGTTCATGAAGGGTATTGACAAGCTGAATGGTAAAAGGTCTGGAAACCAGTCCCAGTAATTAATGGCTTAGGGAGCTGGGTGTGTTTAGCTTGGAGAAGAGAAGACTGAGAGGTGCTGTATAATAGACATCTTTAAATAACTAAAGGGATGTCTTGTAGAAAAGTATTGCTCAAAGTAGTAGTCCATGGACTAGTACCAATGCAGAAGCTCTTGGTTGCCAATCCTAGCAAGTGCACAGGAAAAAAAGAAACAGAGGTAGCCAATGGATACAAAGATGGTGTCAGTTCTTGACAGATTGGGAAAAACTCTTGCCAGTCCCCCACATCAGATGGCATAAGAACTCCTAATGTTGCAGATTGGAGTAAACTTGTTTTCTTCTGCAAACCATTATATTCAAATTAAGAGATTCCACCAAACTGTTAGAAACAATCTCTTGACAGTAAGAGCTGTTTGACATTTGAATGTACTGCTTAAGGAAGGTGGGGCATCCTCACCTTCTTTAAAGATCTTTACTCAGAGGTTGTGTATTCCTGCTTGTCAGGGGGTTGGACTAGATGGCCTTTGCAGTCCCTTCCAGCTTTGTGATTCCCTGATTTCAATCCTTTATACCAGGATGGGCAGAGGGAGGCCACATCCAGCCTATAAGCCTGTTGTACAGCCCTCAACACCTCCAGATTCCCTGGACTGCCTTTTTTCTGGGGGGGAGGTGAATTGCCTCCCCTTGCAAGCACATACTTGTTCTCAAAACCAGAAATAGAGTCGATCACTTCTGTGTTCTTATTTTTGTCATTTTTGCCAGGCAATGTAGCCCTTGGACCCTCCACGGTTTCCTACGCTTATCTTATGTCAGTGCACTCTTAACTTTCTCTAAGCGGTGATATTAGCAGCTGGAATTGTACGTAGGCTGCATGGTTGAGTCTTTAATTTCTGTTTCTTGCTGAGATGCTGGCCAGACTTTGTCTGGTTCATCAGAGCTGTAAGGCACTCTTTGCAAGCTTTTACTTCTTTGGGAGCAAGCCTAATTGGGCAACTTTGCTACTTTAACTAAAATTGGATTTGTAATTGATTGAATGGCAATGCTGAATGCAGTTTGAAAGAAGTTAATATTGATTTACTTTAATCTTGCCATTTTTGTGCCACAGTATATCTGCAGGAAATGGCTTTTGGGAGGATAACCTCTTTCTTCCTTCAAAAGGCTGGCAGAAACAGATAGCAATTTCTGTAGGTTCTTGTTATTGGCAGAAAAACACCTCTGCCTTGTTTGTGAGGAGGTATGGTGGAGGAAAGGCATTAAGGCATCTGCCCAGTGCAAGAAAAGATGTTAGCCTTTCTCTTTGGATGGCTAAGTTGTAACCCTTTCCTGAGTCAGCTTTGTTTTCCTGCTTTACTGACAGTGATAGCGAAACACTTTGGATGGGCTACTTGTTGGACTGTAACTCCCATCATATTGTCCTAATTGGCTATGCTGCCTAGGAATGATGGCAGCTGCAGTCCGTCAACATCCTGAGGGCCACAAGTTGGCCATCACTGTTCTGAGAGAAGATGGTTTTGTAAGCAAGTTTAATGTTGTAACTCCAAGTCATAATGCAAAACATTAGAAATACATAGTTGTTAAAATAACAACTTCCAAAAACAATTATAGGTAAGTAATACAAAGCAGCAGTTACAATACATAATTTTTAAGAAAACCCATATATATATAATCTAAAATAGCTACTACAATTTGTCCAAAAATATATCTGGGACAGTTCTCTTTTTATTTTAAGAGATAAAAAATAGCCACTTGATAAGTAACATGTGGGAGTGTATCTACCCGTAAGTAGTTGATACATTCCTCCTAGGATCCAGAGAATCTTACAAGGATCTGACTTAGAAATCTCCCTCTTACATTGCTATAAAAAGAACAGTGTAAAACATAATGTCTAATATCTTCCACTTGACCCACAGGGACAAAGTTGCTGTTCTACAGGGACCTTATGAAATCTGTCCTGAAGGTACACAGAGGGAATACTTTGGAAATGTAAACTTGTAAATGCCTTCCGTAAGATGGCATTAGTAAGGTCAGTAAGGCACCAAAGAAAGCATTTATTCTTCTTAGTGAAGAAGATACCACCTGGAAAATCTTGAGTGCTGGACCAAACTGATATCTTGTTTAGCATCTTGGTCAATAGCCAATCACAAACTTAAAAAATATATATATTCTAGAGCTTATTGACTTCTAGTGAAGTCAAGGACTAATTTTGTAGACAGTCAACAGCATACTAGCTCACTTACTTCCATCCCCAAAGCTCCAAAAGCATGATTTAAGTTAATGGTCATCAGAGAGTCCATCTAGTTTCTTAACATATTTTGATAAGTTTAGGTAAGCTCTTACATGAACTGAAGGCAGCCCAGTTTCCAGTATTAGGCATGCAGGAGGAATGCTCTTGGAAAGACCCACAATTATCCTTAAAAATGGTTTTGGACTGGAGAATCTGGTTACTCATATTGTTCTTGGTCTTTCCAGAGGGGCTGACCGTGGTTTAGTATACATGACTGATACTGGCTTGGATGCAGCTTCCTGGCCTTCACCACTGGTCCAAGAAAGCAGGCAAGGTTAAGGCCAAGAGACAGTATATTTTTTAGAATATACCACAGATCTGCTGTGGAACTCTGTTTGCAGCCACTCTAATGAATGAACAATGGAAAGGCTTCTCTGCCAGGGTCAAAGTTGAGCTATATACAAGATGAGATGGAAGTTAAGAGTTGGAGACCATACAGGAACACACTCAAAACCAGAAAGAACTTGTTGATCAGCCAAGGTCTCACTCCAAAAGGGAGCTTTTATATAGCTGCCTATCGAGGGAAGCCTCATACTGGTCCAGAAGGGTTGGTGTATTTCAGGCTGAGTTTACATCAGCATCAGTAAAGATACAAGCTAAAGTTCTGACAGCTCATCAAACAAGATCGCTGCAACCACGATTTGAAAGTTCCCAGTGTTATTTCTAGTAATTTGTAACAGCAGCAATTGTGCTTACATGAGAATCAAGTAATGTTATGATGTTACTACAGAGAAGGTTGAAATACAAGTGATATTGTTGCCTGTGCTTTGTGCTTTTGCTTTTGATGCTTCAGATTCCTCAGATTTATTTACTGTTATTTCATAGAATCATAGAATTATAGAATTGGAAGAGCCAGAAAGTAATCTAATCCAACTTTCTAATGATATAAGAAATCAAAAAGTAAACTGACCCTAACAGATGGCCATCAAGCCTCTGTTTAAACACCTCCAACAGTAGTTAGTTGTGCTGTAGAGGCAATCCATTTGAATGTCAGCTCTTAATGTCAAGATGTTCCTCTTAGCTGAATTCTCCTTTCTTGCAATTTAAATCTGTTTTATACTTAGGTCTCTTCCTGTAGAACAGATTAAAACAGACTCCCTGAATCTTGTCTATGATAGATACTTACTTTGGTCCCTTCCTGTGGAACAGAGAAAAGCAAACTCCCTGAATCTTCTATATTACAGATATTTGAAGTTGGCTATCAAATCACCTCTCAGTCTTTTCTTTTCAGGGTGAACAAATCCAGCTCTGCCTTTTTTATAGGGTATGGTTTCCAGACCCTTTACTCTTTGGGGCCTCTTCTGAACAGGATTCAGCTTATTGATATCCTTCTTAGATTGTTGTGTCAAGATGAGATTTGACCAAACAGTGTAGAATGGTACTATTTTCATGCCTAATCTGGACAATATACTTCTGCCAACCTGGTACCAAGAAATGCAATAGTATCTTGTAAGTCTTACAACAGTAGACAGCCAGTTTGTTATTGCATAAGCTTCCATGAATACAGTCAACTTCATCAGATACACAAAATGTTGACAGGTTTGTGGGTGTATAGATGGGCTGAAAATTGTAAACAGCAGGGCAGAATGAATTAAAATGTGAAAAGTACAGACAATGAAAATTACTTTAACTGGCCATTAACAAAACAGTTGCTGGTTACTAACAGAAATACTCTTGCATTTTTGAGCTGTTTAATATATGTAGGAAGATACATTTTTTTCATCTTCAAGCCATAGGGAATAGGTGTTTAACTTCTTGATGAATGATTGTTCAGTTGTTACTCACTGAAAACTGTCGTTTACATTCTTTTGTCTATGAACAGACATCTTAATGTCATTGAGGTTGCATTCTTCCGCTGTTTGTTCTTGAAAGCTACCATTGCTAAGATTAAGTTTGTGTCCCTTTTTCTTTGGCATAAAAACTGGCTCGTTTTTGTCCAATGTAGAAGGTTGCATAGTGTTGCTGGCGATGGATGGCATATATCACACTAGAAGATGCGCAGGTGGTGCACAGAATAACAACAACAACAACAAAAAGCCCTATAAAACCCTAGTAAAACCATGTCAGCAAGGGTAGAACCAATAAAAATAGTAAAATTTAACAGCAAAACAGCCTCTCGTTCCAAATGTTTGACAGAATAAATCATGTCATAACCTGTCTTCAGAAAAAAAGCTGAGAGAGAAGACAAATAAGGTCCTCAAGGAGAAGCATAGACTGTAGGTAGTCGTTCCATGAATTACTGTGACAAACCTGCACCATGCCTTAGTAGTTCCTTGGAAAACTTGACATATTTGGACTGCAGTTCCCAAAACCTTTTCCTTTGGCATAGTCAGAAGTCATGCCAACTGGGCGATTCTGGTAGCTCTAGCTTCTCAACAATAACTGTTGCCTCACTCTGTGCCCTGTGTAGCTACTTTGCTTTCTTCCATGAGCAGCTTTTGCCCATCAGTTCCTATGGGGAAGAAACACAGTGCTGTCCTTAGGGGAACACTGTATGGTTAAGGGAAACACTGTTGTCTAACCAGATACTGGAGGAACTACATTAAGAGCATGGATAGGAAAATATGATGGGCTGAGGGAAAATGCCTCTCCCACCCACCCCCAGTATCTCCATGTGTGGGTCCGTGATTTCTGAGGTATTCTTTCTTCACACACTGCATAGTTTGTTTACCTTGTCGCTGTTGTTAACTCTGGAAATAGTGGGAACATTGTTTGCCTCTTCTGCAGGACCCAGACTTCCTGTTTGGTTATGAAGGAATGAGGTCACATTTTTGGAAAGTGTGCCTACACTCACCCTGCCTCTTTCTGAAGCAACAGCACCATTATTGGATGAGAAGGGTAGAGATGGTGGAAGAGAAATAGAGAAGATAGGGTTGGAATATAGTAGTCCTCTTCCCTTTCTCTCTCATTCGCCTTTCCCTACTTGTCTTACTTGAGGGGCCTGTTGATAGTTTTCTTTGATTAATGGCTGCTTAGTTTCCAGGAGTTGTGAAGCAGTAAAGATAATCTCCAGCAATTGTAAGATGATCAAACTGCAGAGAGATGCTTCCCCCTTCCCTTCCAAAACATGATTGTAAAACATACTGAACACTGAGGGCCAAATGGGAAATATATAGTGAGCCTGAAGGCTTCATCTAACCTGCATATTTTAGTCTTCAGTAATTAATGGACCTATTACCATATACCTAGCTGGTGGGCATTTTGTGCTTATTCTGCAATTGCTTTGCCATAAATATGAGGGAACTTGGCTCAGTCTCTTCCAGCCTAGTATGGAATTTGGAAATTAGGTGTTATCTGGAGTTGGGGGGGGGACCTTACCATGGACCGTTTGTCAGTTTGTCATCGTATTTTGAAATTCTTCATTCATGGGTGAGAATAGGTTGGGCAACCATATGGAGGTCAGAGGTAAATTCTTCTCTTCCATACCTCCCTAACAAGCCAACCCTCAGCAAGCCCAAATACTTCTGTTTTTCCTTTGCAATCACTCTGAAAATGGTAACAGGAAGTGATTCTGCATCACTTCGTCTTGCCACTTTGAGAGGGGTTGCAAAGGAAAACAGAAGTATTTGGGCTTGCTAGGGGGCTTGCTAGAGCATCACTTCCTGTTGTCATTTTTAGAGGGACTGCAGAGGAAAATGGGGATATTTGGAGCGTAGAACAGGCTTCTGATGTGGTTGTGGAGCTGGGGTAAGATAATTTTCATTTGTTTTCACATATTTGGGGAGCTTTCTGCATGATTGTGAGATAAACTGCCTGAAAATTATAGATTTTTTTAAAATGGAAGGTTGGGGGTTTTGAGGGACTGGTGGGGGGCTTTGGGGGCCACAGAAGTGGGATCTAGGGTTGGTATGCAAGCTACAGACCATCCCTGTGCTAGAGAAACAAATTGTGCTCCAAAAGACTACTACTACTACACACATACACACAGCGTTTTCAGGATGGTTGGGTTTTGCTTTTGTGCTTCTTCAGATGCTACAGTCTGCCAGAATTATAATGTATATTCACCTGAGTTTAAGACAAGTTTTTTTAAGTCATTATAGCATGTCACACTTACAACAAGACCCTTGCTTTTATTCATTTTAACAATGCATTGCAGTGTGCATTGAAAAATAATAATAATGAGAGCTTGCAAGCAATGTCAAAATCGATAGCTGATCTGCCGTATTGAGGTAATGCAATTCATACAGCATCTTTGTCATAGCTTAAGGATCTCTCTGGTATACCAGTTTTAAACTTAGGAAAATAAATTCTTATATCATTTGTTTTAACTTGGCATGCCAGAATATGTATAAAGGCCCTTATGCCAGCATGTTTTGACCTACTCTACCAGCTTGATGTTGCTGTTCTGGACATTTATGAATTCTGCCTCCCCTTACCTTATTGTCTTCTATTTCAAATTGCTGGCCAGAACTGGGGAGCATTGTTGCCATTACCCAAGAAAATGGAGGTGAGGGGGTTAACTCCTCCTTCAAGACCCTTGGCCCCAGGAGTTGTGGAAGTCAGGAGGACTTTGCTTTCCCTATGGCCCACAGTGGTGCTGAAGACATTGTCTTAACCATGTAACAGTTGCATTTGGTACCTTTCAGTTTGGGAGTTGATATAGACATTAGGAGACTGTACCCTCTAATGTTTGGGTCAGCCTTCCCAAGGCTGGATTAAAGTGGTAGGAGCCCAGGAGTAGTTCCAAAAACAGAGCCTTTTGTTTTGTTTTTTGGTGCATGTGCTTCCCAATTGGACGAAATACTTTGCATTGCTTGGTTGAGAAGAGCCTCCACAGGTCCAGAACAAGTCCTTTTTTTAAACATGGAGAGGGAGCAGCTCTGGGCATCCTACCTGTGTTGTACTACCTGCGTCAACCTCATTTATAAGTCAAGGACAGGTCGTGGAGCCAGAAAAACATAGATTATGATATGATCCATGGATTAGTCAAAGGTCAATTCTGTGGAGAGGGGAAAGTGGCAGCACCACCTCAGGGAGCCAGCCACCCCGGCCACCATCACCACCATTTTTCCACCCAAGCATTCAAAAGGCCTTTCATTACTCTGCTCAGAGAAGGATATGGTTCCTTTTTTGATAAATGTTAAGGCACAGTATTAACTCTTATTTAAAAAGGAACCATCCCCTTCTCTGAATGCAGTGGCAAAAGAGGAGAACTTACTCTGTTATAGGAGAACTTAAAAGAAGCAGCAACCATTTTACTCTCTTGTTGCTCCGTTGAGGGGAAGCTCCGTTTTCCCAGGCATCCAAAAAAAGCCAGAAGCAGTGCCACAGCAAAGGAGAGTAGAGCGGGTTGGTGCTTCTTCTAAATTTTCCCAAGATGAACTAAACTTTTGCCTTTTACCGTTCTGCTCAGAGAAAGGAATAAGTCTTTTTGATAAGAGTATAGTACTTACATTCACTCAAGGATAAGTTGACTAGGTTTTTGGGGTCAGTTTTTTGACTAAGATTTTTAGACTTATCCATGAGTATATACAGTAGTCAGTGCGATCAAGGACAGGGTCTTAGAGGTGGTGACTCCAATGCATTGCTTTTTCTTTTTTCACTCCTTAGCTGGGAAATAGAGTTGGTGCAACTGGTGAACACTATCCCTTGGAGGAGGGTAATCAGAGAAAGATTCCCTTCTTACCTGGAGCAATATTTTTGACACATCACAATACCAGAAGCTTAGGTGTCTTAAGCAGCAGCATGGGGCCCTCTGCCATTGAAGGCTGTGAAGTGTTTGTTCCAGTTGTATTATTAATAATCTAGGCTTCAGCCTTCCTCAAACTCTCCCCAAGCCCTTCAGATATATTGGACTACAGCACCCATGATCCCCTGCCCACACACTGGATGGGGGAAGGCTGGCTAAGATGCTCGACAAAAGGAATTCTGAGAAAGCTACACCATGCATAAAATTTTGGCTACCTTGGGCAGGGGGAATGAATCTGTCAGTATTCTCTCTCTCCTCCACCCAATCCCACCACTTTTTTCTTTTGTTTGTTGAGCTTTGACATGAAATGGCTCCATTAGACCTAGGAGAAGCTGAGTCAGCTCAGACTGCTCATCAGACATGGCCTCCGGGGCTGCTCAAGCAGCAATCATCTGTACCACTTCACCTGAAAGAAACCCCCAACCGGGAGCCTGCCACCTTCAATTTCTGCAAGAGTTCTTCCATAAAGACTCCCCTCCACCTCTCTCCCTGGAGGGAGCTGCCAGAGCTGCTTCTCCCTGGGCGGGGACCTGAGTGGAAGGGACAGACCTTGATGACATGAAACACTTCTGACAAGTGAAGCTGTAAGACCTCAACAATGAATAATTCAGCATCTCTCTGTGGACTGTGTGGAGGGCAGGCTTTAGCAGCAGGAGTGCATTTCTAGCTGCTGCCAACACTGCATCTTTACCACCCTTGCAGACTTCTTGGCACCAGTATCCCTTTGAGGGTTCTGTCATCTCAGAGAAAGCACGTTCTCTCTTGGAAATCTTTCAAGGTGCAGCTTGCATGTTGAGTTCCAAACTTAGCCTGGTTGAATTCTATTTAGAGTTAGCAAATAAGAGGGCAACCAGCTTTTCTTCATATCATCGAGAATTCCAGGCCACCGCAATGCCTCAAGTCAGCTGGGTTTCCATCTCACGTTGGCCATTTGTTTGTCAAAAGAGAATTGACACACAGTTACTGCAAGAGCACATTCCCTGCTGAAATTAGCATATCAGGGATTGCTACTCAGGCCGTTTCCTCACTACACTGTTATAGTCCTATTATTCCACTTCCAACATCCTGTGGAATTCTGGGGTTTGTAGTTTACTGAGGCCCTCTAAATGGCTCTCCCTAAACTCCAAACCCTAGCATTCCGTACGATGTTGAAAGTGAAATAATAGCACTATTACAGCCTAGTGCGGAAATGGCCTCAGTTTGATCCCTACTGTGGTACGTTTCTTAGCTGAGATTTTTTTTTTTTTTTAGATATGTATGTGTTAGTCTGATATTGCTAATATACTGTATCTTATCTGTTTGGAAGGACATTTGAAGAATAAGTTTCTCATGTCTTTACCAGCTACTAGATAAGAATATTTTTTCCTACGTTTTTGGGCCCATAAGGTCAGAAGGCAGGAAGAGCATTCCAGATGAGACAAGCTTTCTCTGTTATGACGCTGAGACAATAGTGGATAATTCTAGGCCTCTGGAACATGTTTCATTAAGACTGCCATTTTATAACGTGCACAGAGATAATTTTGATTGGATACACTGCTTTGTGCCTGCACATATTTTTTTAAGAAATCAGAGAGCATGTGCTTCTGATACTTGAGTTAGCTTTGGCTACTTTCTTATAAATGACAAGATTGTGCCTTTCATTTCATGGTCATTTGGTCCCACTTTTTATTATTCTCCCCACCTCGCAGGGCTAGCATGAGTGCTCAGCATCACTGAGCATTTGCTAAGGCTTATATCCTGGCAGGGGGGCCCATGTCAATTCACAGAGGCCCTTCACCTTCTTGTTCCTCTCCCAAGGTGGTCTTCTCTGTTTACCTGCACTCTTTGCAAATGAATGAAGGAGGAAGAACAAGAGAACAAAGAAGATAACCTTCCATTTAGGTTGCCCTCTCTTTCTGGCTAATGGTATACATCAGGAAACAGGAATGTGGAATGTTCTTGTCCTGGAGGGCCAATTGGCACCAACATTGGCACCAACATTGCTAAAGCATGGCATTTTATTAACCGTTGGGGCCTAATTTACATGGTTTTAAACTGCTTTAAATTGTTTGATGTATTTTTAGTCTTTTTAAAATTATTTTATTGTTTAAGTTTTTAGTTGTTTTAAACCAGTTAGATTGATTTTACTTGTACACCACAAGAGATCTCATGATATAGAAAGGGATATCAATATCAATATTTTGGATCATTAGAAAAGTCAGTGTAATGTAGTGGATTCCCTGCTCAGCCATGGAAGCCTACTAGGTGACTTTGGATGTGTCACACACTCTCAGCCCCCAGAAAACTGTGTGATAGTTTCACCTTAGGGTCGCCATAAGTCGGAAACAGCTTGCAGGCACACAACAACAACCACAATCATTAAAATATTTGTTTTATGTTTTATATCATGAAATGTCAACATCAGAATCATCCATGCCATGTCCTTTCCAATTTCTGTGTGTGCTTGTGAAAGCTAGACAGTGCAGAAATTAGATAGGAAGAGAATCAGCTCATTTGAAATGTGCTGCAAGAGAGCTCTACAGATACTATTAACTGCCAAAAAGACAAATAAATGGGCCTGAGAGCTAATTAAGCCGAAATTCTCAATAGAAACCAAAATGACTAAACTGAGGATGTTGTTCTTTGGACATATTGTGAAACATCATGAAATGATAATAATGCTTGTAAAAGTGGAATGCAGTAGGAAAAGAGGAAGCCCGCATTTCAGTTGGATTGATTCAGTGAAGGAAACATAGCCCTGCTGATGGGCTGTATCTTATTCATAAGCCTGCTATAAATTGAAGCTGACTTGACAGCAAATAGTTGTAGTAACTGTTTTAAAAAATAGAATCAGTCATGTAATCATAGAATCATAGAGTTGGAAGATACTACAAGGGCCACTGAGTCCAATCACCTGCCATGAAGGAATACACAATCAAAGCACCAGTGATGTAGACTTGAGTTGATAGACTCGGACTCACGTTGGACTTAAGTCGCTTCAGTGACCCAAATCAGGCTTGACTCAGCCATAAATAATACACTGACTACTCTACTCGAGACTTGTATATTTTTACTGACTGACTTGATGCCCTTGGTCCAGTAACATAATGTGTTCATCCAGAAACTTTACAAGTTTGAACAACGCCTCCATCTCTTTTTGCCTACTGGTTGCATGACAATCTCTCTCAAGCCCAAAGTGTGGGTACATTTCTCAGAGGGGAACAGCAAATGGGTTAGGCAATGGGCTTGAGGCAGGGTTGAGGTCTGCTCAGCAGCCTGTCCCTACTGCATATCGGAGAAGCCTTCTGAAATGTTTCCTAAGAGCAGAACACTCACCCCAAGAGTGCAGGGTGGATTTCTCAGAGAGAGCAGCAAATGTGTTAGGCAACAGGCTTGAAGGAGAAAGGATCCTTCTTTCTAAAGCTTTTGAATCTTCAGTAATGGAGAGTAAGATAGGATCCTATTCCCCACTTCCGAAGCTGCAGATGGCAAACTTGCAAATGTGGAGAGCCGACTCTGCTTAAATTGTTAAAACTGAATTTATTTCACTCTATCCAGTAATTCTGGAATTTTGGTTGGGGTATAATGTTGGCTTCCAGACTTGAGACTTGACTTGAAAGTATTTTCAAGGACTTGAGACTTGACTTGAGACTTGAAGGTAGAGACTTGAGACTTGATCTGAGAGTTGGAGTAAAAGACTTAAATACATCACTGCAAAGCACTCTCAATGTATGACCATCCAGCTTCTGTAAGGCCATTTCCGCACTACAGTGTTAAAGTGCTGCTATTCCACTTTCAACGCCTTGTGGAATTCTGGGGTTTGTAGTTTACTGAGACCAAAGAGCTCTTTGGCTGAGAATTCAAAGTGCCGTTCCCTAAACTACAAACCCCAGAATTCCACAGGGCGTTGAAAGTGGAACAGCAGCACTTTAACACTGTAATGCGGAAATGGCCTATGGGTACTGGGGATGTCAGCGGTGTTAGTGCATGTACTTGAGGAACTTATAGGCCACAACAGATCTTTTAAGATATCTCAAGCAAAGGATTCGTGCAATTATCATTTTCAAAATAGCATTGTAATTTGTATGTTACCCAGCCCCCATTTTCTGTGCTAAATTATAAAAAAAAAACCTTAGTAGAGCATCACAAGATACATATTGCTATTGATTTCTTTTTCCTTTAGGACTGCTATTCTGTTCCCTCTCTTCCCTCTCTGCACCTCCTCCCCAATTGCTCTTCTTTCAGTGAGCCCTCTGGCCAGACTCTGCCTAAGTGATTATATTGTCATGAATCACTGTCAGTGATGAAGATTGGTGCCTTCAGTTGCTTTGTTCAAACCCACTGATCTCAGCGGGCATCCTACCTGAGTTGAGGATTGATAAACTGGCATAAAGCCCTTAGCATTTATTCCAGAAGGGTTGGTATTGGTGGAATGAATGAGGCAATTGGACTGGCTTTCCCCCTGCTGTGTTCATTTAAAGCTGTAGACATAAAACTGGTGACAGAACAGGTGTTGTTTGATTAATGGGCGTGGAATTGGAGCAGCTGGTAAGGTTCCTAGCTGGGGCCAACTGCAGCCAGAGAAAGTGACAAACTTTGTATTTCTAGGGGTGAAAGGGCTTTGGAAGGGAATTATCAGCAACCCTTCTAGGGATATATGGGGAAAATTTCGATTGCTGAAGCATGGACCTTTTTCCCTTTCTCCATAACTGATTATCGTTCCAATTCGTGACCTATAGAGTAAAGGAGGGACGTGTTTATAGTAAAGGCAAAGCTTAGGAAATTGAGGCCAGAATTCAGGGAAGGGAGGAACTATGCTATGTATAACTATTTCCTAGTGCAGCCAATTATTCTGCAGATATCTCTTATGTTTTCCTTGGTAGTCAGGGAGCTAATCAACCATTGTGCAGTAAGTGAACTCAAGGCCACAGTGTCCGTCCATAATTACTTGAGCAACTGGGAGATTCAGCATAACCATGTTGCTGTAAGTTTATGCTGTGCTAAAAAAGCAATAGGATCTTGTTCTTATTTATTTGGACTACAGCTCCCAGAATCCCCCAACCAGCTTGGGCATCTGGGAGTTACAGTCCAGAAAAAAACAGCCATTCCAAGCTCCGCCAGAAGCCATCATGTCACTTTGCAGCGCATCTGTCTCCCTGTTCAAAAATAATGATACTATTATTAAAGTCTTATTAAAATTAAAATCTGGAAGGGCAGTGACCTGGCAAGAATCAAGAGAATTTTTCTAAAAAAGGTAACTGTTTCAAGTTTCAAGGGAAGGCTTACCACCACCACCACCACCACCACCACCACCCCAGGGCCTCAGTAGTACAGTAGAGAAACTTGTAATGCTGGCTGTCACTTCTAATGCTAAAATAACTATTCAAGGGAAACTAGAATGAAATAGCAATTCATAGATTATCAAATTGTGAGGCAAAAGCAAGTATTGCTGTATTTTAAGGGACTAGAGGGAAAGGCATCACGGACGAAGATAACAATTGAATCTGTCAGTCTTTTCCTCCAACAACCAAGTTCCTTATATAAAAAGTGCACAATGTTAGATTTGGAAATATGATGCAGCCTGTCCAAATGCTGTCTTATGTGACTGAATGGGGATGGGACCCATTTCAATAAATTGTGTGGGATTATGTGTGGGATTTAGAGCTGTTTCTTCTGCTCTAAAAAATTTAAACTCTGCAGTGAGGTAACACAAATGGCAGGTAATGTGTTTGGGAAAAATTGTTATATGATGTGCAGATTATGCAAGTTGCCGCAGATAAGCTTTCACTTTGAGCGATTAGGCTTTCTGTAACGTTTTGGTCAGGTTCAGCTCTGCCATTAGACAAGGTGATAAAGGCCATTTCCACACTAGGCTGTTATAGTGCTATTATTCCATTTTCAACATCCTGTGGAATTCCACTTTCAACATCTTGTGGCCCCTCCCTAAACTGCAAACCCCAGGATTCCATAGGATGTTGAAAGTGAAATAATAGCATTATAGCAGTCCAGTGCGGAAATGGCCATTGTCACATCAGGTGACAATGGCCATTTCCGCACTGGACTGCTATAATGCTATTATCCCACTTTCAACATCCTATAGAATAGATGCCATAGGTGTAGGGCAGTATTGGAGGAGTGAACTGTGTGTCTGTTTTGTGCCCACTAAGCTAGCCTGCTACCTGCAGGGGCCAAAGAAGATGATTTTGCATCATTCAGGTTAACGTCAGTTGTATAGTTGTAAAATTTTAACTCCAGCTCTTCACCAGGATACCTCTCCCCACAGAGGGTCCAAAAGTGTACGTGGGTGTGTTGGTTTTAAACAATTTTTAGCAGTTCTCATCTCTGCCAAGAATAAGTCACCCCCACGTGTTTTGGATTACAACAGGGATAACTCATAGCAATGCATCATTATTAGGAAAGCCTTTTTCCCCTCCAGTAACTCTGGAGATAGCAGTTAAACTCAAGAGAAAATGGGAGAGCCCAAGGAAGGTGGGTTGGCGTATGATGTTATAGTCCTTGCTACTCGAAAAAATCTTTGGTTTTCAACCCTGCAAGCCCTGGTTCCCCTACATCATTGGTTGAAGTAAAATCAGACTACTGGTCTATCCAGCTTATCTTATCTAATCTAATCTTATCAGTGGCAACAGGTAGGCACGTCAGGCAGTAAAATCTCAGGCGGTTGCGCAGCACCTCAGGCAGCAAAAACTGGGCCAGATCTTCAGTTAGCAATCTTGCCTAGGCTGTGGTTTAAAAAGAAATCTGCATCCATCTCCTCATCCCTGAACTTACTTGACACTTGACAAATATGCTTTGGCATTTTTCTTACATTAACTCTTAGACCTTCCCCTATTTGATATCCATTCTGTGGTCTCATTGTTTTTCCATATGCCTGGTGTTTTGGTGAGGTCACCCACATACCTATTTTCTACAGTTTTTCTGTGAAATCATCCAGCTGCATTTTCATAGATTAGAATATAAGCATAAACCCAATGTAATGAAATGATCTGGAGCTATATTGTAGTTTTTAATATCTTGAGCTCCTTGGAGGAAAGACAAGATAGAAAAGTAATAGTAAATAACAAATGAATGATGGAGTTATCACTGCCTTTGGTGTATGCACATGTCTATTTTTTGTCTTAGCTTTGGTCTCTGGGCAAATAGATTTTGGAGGTTTTTGAAGAACCAGACCTGACACTGTGATGAGTGTGTATACACGGTAGGCAGTGATGCCTCTACTATGCACCTGTCAGATGTCTGGAGCAATCTGTATGTCTGTCCAGGTGATAAATGATCAAAGGATTCTTAACTAGCCCAGAGGCTGCTGCTCTCAAATGTGGGTTGTTGCCAAATAAATAGAAATAAAATGTTGAGTGAATATTACAGGTGGAGAAGTGGCAGATGAGAATGACATCTCAGATTTTTCTCCTGGCATCCAGTTCTCACCCATCATTTTTGTCATAGTTTTCTTACTCTTTCATCTCTTAGAGATAGAGTTGCTGGGGAGAAAAGCAAAGCAAAAATTTAGCCCTGCTGACCAGTTTTCCACTTTACATTTCCCTGCACTTTCTTGCATTTTGACCTGTTTGTGGCCAGAAGTTCAATTCCAGTGTAATGCTAAACCTGTGAAAAATAACTTTTTTGCCTAGAATCAGTTCCAGAGCAAATATCTTGGGTCTTGTTCATGTATCAGAATAAACTGTAGTTCTGTTAACAATGATTTGTTGTTTAAGCCTTGATTTGCTCAGCAGATGACCAGATAATAACATGGCTCGTTTTCCACAACTTGGTTTGTTTCTTTCAAGCACTTTTTGCGAGTTCTTATTTTAGGGCAGGCAGCTAGGGAAATAAGCCAGGGACAAATCTAAGTTGTGGTTTGGATTTCAAGACCAGTTATGGTTTATACAAGCCACAGTTCATCAGCTAAGAATGAATCATGGCTTCAGATTGTGGTTTGTGTCTGTCTGGTTAAGAAATCATGTCTCTTTAGTAGAAACAGGTTTGCATATCCAGAGCCAGATCTCAACAGTGTGGCTTTTTTGGACATGTAAATAGAATCCCTCTCATTAGATGTTGTTTCTCCCAGGGGAAGCAAGGTGTCAAAAGTTATTTCTTTGCAGGTGAGATCTTTTCTTTGCAATGAATTTATTAAGTTTATGCAAGTCATTGTCATTTGCTTCTGTAAAGCTAGGATGCAATTATCATTTCTCTCTATTGTTGCTTAGCATTGATTGAACCTACAGTTCCCATTAGCTAGCTTGGTAAAGATAGAACACTGATTTTCTGGAGGGCAGGTACTTCTGGCTTCTAAATTATGCTTAGGAGATAGAGCAGTTACATCTCCAAAGGATACAAGAAGTAACAATGTTTATCTTCTGGTACAACAGCCAATGTTAAAATGTAATATATGTACAGACACTGAGTTTATACAGTTTGAAAACTTCCTTTTTAAAAAGGGGTGACGGAGCTATCTGCTCTAGTAAATTTACACACAATTTTCAGCAATTAAGATTATATCTTATACACTGTTCTTAAAAGATACAGAGCCCAGCGATGTTGTGCCGTGAAGTGTGGGCTGTATCTGTAAAATAACAGTGAAGAAATGGAAGGAGTAAATAAAGATAGCAAATAGTCGCTGTAATGCTGATCCTGATAAGATGAATTCAACTCTGTGTGGCTTATAGAATTATGTTTCCCAGTTTGTCCTGATTGCACTAGCTCGTATTGTCTTGGGTACCCAAGTAAAAATAGAAAAACAGCTATGCCTCTTCTGACACATTTTATGAGAATTGTGTAATGTTCCCTGGGAATCTACACTGAAAGAAAGAGTGCTTTAAGAAATAAAACAAGATTGTCAGTGCGGGTGGAGAATAGTATTTATGATGAACTTGAAGTATCTGCCTGGAAATTCCTGGTCCAAAAGGCACATGTGGCTATCCTAAGGCAACCCATATCTCTTAGCATGGATCCTCCCCAGGAACTGTAAAGCAGTGTAGAGAATGTAGGGCCCTCCAGATGATGCTGAACATCAGCTCCAATCATTCCTCAATATTTTGTTGAGTAGATGGCAGTTGCTGGTAATATCTGGAGGGTCACATGCTCTTCACTATTGCTGTTAATAGATACTAATATCTGTCTGTCTGTTCATTCATTTGTGTGTCTATTTATTTAAATATTGTATTTGTCAGTGTAGTAGATGCACTGGCATATAAGACACACCCCACTTTTCAAGGGGTATTTTTCAGGAAAAAATTTTTTTAGTTCTCTGGTGAGCAAAATGACGGGAAAGGAGGGGAAGGAAAAGCATGCTGCACCAGGGGAGGGGGGGAATTAAAAGTGTGCTGCACCACCACCCCTCTCTTCCTGTTTGCTTGGGCAGAAAATCCTGGCAGAGTCAAAATGCACGGGAGAGAAGGGGAATGAAAAGAGTACTGCACCACCACCCCTCCCTTCCTGTTTTGCTTGGGCAGAAACTCCCAGAAAAGTCAAAGTGCACAGGAGAGGAGGGGAAGGTAAGAAACTATAGAAACATCTATCTATGTTCCTATGGATCAAGGCTTCCATTACCTCCTCCCTTCTTGTTTTGCCTGGGTGGGGAGAACGCCTTTCGCTCCCCTTTCCTTCCCTACGTTTTTAGTGTTACCATATTTGCTGGTGTATAAGATGAACTCCATTTTCAGAGAGCATTTTAGGAAAAAAGTGCATCTTATACACCAGCAAATACGGTACCATGAAGTTTGTTGTTAGGATTAAAGAGAACATCCACCATACTGCTGCCAGAAGGTATCTTTCCTCTTGTGCTCAGCGCATGGTGCCATTCCATTAAACCCAAACACTGGCTTTCAGTCCCCTCTGGGGTCTTGCATCCCAAGATGATGGCTGCTTTCATGGTTGCATGGGAGAAGAGTCTTGGAAAAAGACACTGACAAAGGAAGAAGAAAATGATCCCTTAGAACAGATGTGGGCAAAGTATGGCCCTTGATGCCTTTCCAAAGCCCATGGTCCCCTTTAAAAAAAAATAGGGTGATTTTCCACCATAAGGTGGAAACGACTCAAAGGCATACAACAATAGCAACAACAGCAACATACCCTAAAGGCATCAGATCCCATCTGATCTTTGAAGCTAAGCGGGGTCAGCTCTGGTTAGTACTTGGATGGATGATTGCCAAAGAATACCACGTGCTGTAGGATATATTTCAGAGGGAGGAACTGACAAAACCACCTGTGAGTATTCCTTGACTAAGAAAACCGTATTAAATTCATGGGATCAGCATAAGTCAATTAGCAAATTGAAGACGCACATGCATTCACACAAACACGCATGCAGGTTTTTGAGTTTGTATTATGAACGCTGCGTGGAGATACATTTTTTTCAGTTTTGAGGTTACTGAAAAATGTAAGGTTTCTGTTGCAAAATGATAGTTTGTCCTAGGATCCCAGATTTCTTCACAAAAATAAAGGAAAACATCTTTCTGTCCACTCTTAACTCCAGAGTAATATATGCATATTTCACTAAGCCTTATTGAACACAGTAGCACTAGTTTCCTTATAGACATTTATAGGATTGTAATTGTAAATGTGTATTGCCAGCTTTTGATACTAGAGCCACACATTTTTTATTCCTTAGATTGAAACAGTAGAAGCAAGCTCTCGAATGCTTTCAAAGGACTTTAACCTCTACTTCAACCCCACTGTGAGAGCCTCTACAGCTATTGTCATTTTTGATGGATTTGGATGGAGATGTTTTACCATTTTTACATTCATAAAATGTGAAAAGAACATATAATGAAACTGTACAGTTACAGTCATCAGAAAAAATAGCAGTTGTAACTTATAGAAAGAAAGGGCTTCTAATTATCCATTAGTGTACATTGCCATAGTCTCTTTGAAGTGAGTGATATTTTATCATTGTCCAGATCTACCAAGTACTTCAAAGGCTTTCGTCTATTGTTGGTAAAGTTCTGATCATCTTTCATTTATTTTACTGGCAGTATATATAGCATAGGAAGAAAGAGTTTTGCATGTGAACAGTAATGTATTGTATGGCAAACCTGGTAGACTAAGGGTGATAGCTTTTTGTTCAGTTTGGCATTTTTAAAAAGCCACCAAACTAGAGCTTGGAAAAGTTACTTTTGTGAATTACAACTCCTGACCATATGTATTGGATTTTTTTGGCGAAACTTTGGCAATCGTTTCCTGTTGACAAAAAGTCTTGTTATGGGTCCATGAGCCCAAAAAACATAGTAGCAATGCCCCACACACTCCATGGAAGGCACTGGAGTTTTTGGTTCAAAAAAGTACGGGTTTTTTTGTGAGATGGCGGGTGGAAGTGTGTGGCCACCCAAGGATTAATAATGAGTCCCCCACTCCCCACAGTTGCCAAACCCTGGCCTAAAGGGTAACTTCTAAACTTTGCCCCAAACCATTTCAGAGAACAGATGTTTATCCTTCTGGGCTTTGGTGCCTGTAGAGCTCTGTGTTTTACAGTCAAGGTAACTAAAGAGGTACCTGCTTGCCAAAATTTCTCTCTTGTTCATACATTCCTCCAAGACTGCCATCTGGCATGACTTCTAGGAGCAATATGGGTGGAAAGATGCTTGACTTGGTTGCAAATGAAGCCAAAATATGAGTTTCAGGAGGATGATTTAGGCCATTTCCACACTACACTCTTATAGCGTGATTATTCCACTTTCAACATCCTATGGAATCCTAGGGTTTGCAGTTTAGGGAGGGGCCGGCCAGCCTCTCCCTAAACTGCAAACCCCAGGATTCTGTAGGATGTTGAAAGTGGAATAATCATGCTGTAAGAGTTGTAGTGCGGAAATTGTGGCTCAAAGAATAGGAAACATAATCTCAGAGTGAATTTCTGGATTTGTCTTCTTACGATTTTGCTTGATTTCAAATATTCAGTTTCCCTTGCTATTACCTCTCCCACCAAATAGGTTATGTGGTACATTGCTTGGCAACAGTTTTTTCTTAATTTTTAATTTTTTTTACTTTGACCTTGTGTAAAATGAACTAACAAGAAGAGATGATAAAGTTGTACTAATGGTGTGTAAAATAATTTTATTAGCCATCTTTTTTCTTACTTATTCAGTAGCCTTTAATCTTTCTGCTTAAATACCAGAAGCTGTTATTAACTTGGAACTGACCAAGTATTGGATTTATTTTCAAGGTGGCTACATCTCATTTCTTTTCTCAGCTCTCCAGTAATTAGAACTGTATGAATGCATCTTATTTATTAAATGTTATAAATGATACTGTACAGGCGACATAAATGTTACAATGATTCTTTGATTACATAAAATCGAGAGGCACAGACATGCAGTTTAGTATGTACTTATTTCCCAAGCTGTCAAGCCAACCAGTTGATGAAACAGTTAGGGATTCTGCACACGTCTGAAAGTTCTTATTCATAAAACACTTTTGTGTAGAGATTAACCTGCCTCTCTGCCAACACACATGACAAATCGTGCAGATAATTTTAAGTTCTGTGTGCACAGTGAAAATTCTATACTTCTGCCCCATGAGTTGATCAACACAATAGGTCAACCTGTTAAACCAAGGTGGGCAAGCTGAAGCTTTTGGCTTAATTTAAAATGCTTTCTGCAAGTTTATGTCTCTAGTAGGAATAATCTGTCCTCCGCCAATGGCAGTCCACTGCTAGGAAGAGAGAAAGGACGGGGAAGGGCAACAAGGGTTGGGCTACATGGCATTTGGGGATATCTTTCAGGTCTGTGGTTCTACAACACGAAGAAGAGTTTAGTTGAAGGGTTTTGCATTAAGGAAGTAATCAGCAGAGAGATTCTTGTCTTTAATCTGACAGGTTTTATTACACATGCAACCTGTTTACCAGGCAGAGCAAGGAGGTTGAATAACAAGTCCTCTTTGAAACTGCTTTCAGCTCTTTCACAAACACACAAAGGTGTGTATGTGCCTTCAAGTTGCCTGCCCATTTCTAGTGACCCCATGGATTTCATAGAGTTTTATATACACACACAAACTGGTTTCACAGTCCTACATAGCAGCAGCATCAAATGGTATAAACCATATCTCCATGTTGTGAGATGCTGGTGGTATAGTATTCTGTGTTTGAATCCTCCTCCATGCAAATATTCACTGCATATATAGAAAAAAGTATGTGAGGAAGTAATCTAGAATAAATGCTGCTCCATGAGTGTATGAGAGCATTTTTATTGATACCAATTTCTTCCTTCATCATTTCTCTGTATGTCCTTCCTACTTTATCAAGTGATGTTTTATAAACGACACACCACATGTGAATCTGTCAGTATGTGCTGATGGAAACACCATCAGATGAATCCATAATTGGTTGGAAAACCTATCATCAGTGACTGTAATTCAAATTGGAAGGAGGTCTCAAATGAAATACTGCAGAATTCTATGCTGGAGCCAATGCTCTTCAATATTTTTATCAATTATTTAGATGATGGATAGAGGGAAACCTTATCAAATTTGCAGATGATACAAAGCTGGGAGGGGCAACTAACACATTGGAATCTAGAAATAGAATTCAAAAGGACCTTGGTAACCTAGAAAACTGGGCTAAAATTAATAAAATGAAATTCAACAGAGAGAAACGCAAAATTCTACATTTAGGTCACAGAAAACAAATGCACAAGGTATAGGATGAGATATATTTGGCTCAGCAGTACTACTTGTGAAAAGAACCTTGGGAATATTGTTGATCATAAGCTGAACCTGACCCAGCAGTGTGATGCTGCAGGAAAGAAGGCAAATTGTATCTTAGCCTTCATTCATAAAACCATAATTTCCATAGAATAAGGGAAATTTCCAAGAATAAGGGAAATAATAGTTCCTCTGTATTCTGCAATAGTCAGGGTTCGTCTAAAGAACTATGTTCGGTCTGGGCACCTCATTTTAAGAAGGATATAGACAAGTTGGAACAGACTCAGAGAAGGGCAATAAGGATGATAAGAGGTGCAGAAAACAAAACATAGGAGGAAAGGTTGAGAGAGCTGGTCATGTTCAGCCTTGCTGAAGAAGAGACATTATTGCATTCTTTAAGTATCTAAATATAAATATAAGTATTTCTAAATATCTAAAAGGCTGTCACAAAGAGGAGGGTTCAGGTTTGTTCTCTGCTGTCCCAGCGAGCAGGACTAATGGTTTTAAGTTACAGGAGTGTAGATTTCAGTTGAACATTAGAAGGAGCTTTGTGACAGTAAGAGGGGTTCAATTACCTAAGAGAAATGGTGGGGTCTCTTTCTTTGGACATTTTCAGGATTACAAAGTAGGCCCTCAAGGGCCATATGAGGACTGTGGGTCATACTTTCTCTGCTGTCAGTGAACTTATAGTGTCCTGATGCATGTGACGGATGGATGGGAGTGGGGTGGTGGTGGTTTATTGACAGGTTCTCCTGTCAATTTATGGCAACCCCATGAATTTCATAGGTATTTTATAGGTATTTTATAGGCAAGGAATCCCTTTTTATGCTTAAGTTCTCGTATTTGAAATTTGCCCTTAAAATTCTCCACTTTCCACTGACTTGAATCAGTATTCGTTTTCATGAATGCTTGTTTTGTTTCCTTTGTTTGCAATCCGCTTTTGAGCAGTAGGTTTTAGATGCATAGTGCCTTGAATTTCTCTCTCTTTGTTTCGTCTATAACCATAGTTGGTAACTAGCTTTTAAGCAATCCTACCTGGATAAGAGTAGCTGACTAAGCCTTATCTAAGTGGCCTTCCTCTTAAGCATAGCTAATGCTCTCCCTTTTATCCACCCACTCGTTCACATTATATGGAATAGTGGGGGTGGGGAGAGAAACGTACAAGAGAAAACAGTTCCTTCTTCCTGCTCTAGTCCTCTGGTTTCTTTTTAAAATTGATTTCCTGTTGGGAGTGTAAGGGAAAGAGGGAAGCACAAGGTGGAGAAATTGCATCTTTCTTTTGGAGCAGTTTCTTGGAGTAATTTTGGGGAAATTGGGGAGGCAGGATGACAGAGAGTTGCTGGCAGTGAAAGAGGAAGGTTTAAGCTCTTAGCATGGGGGGATGACAAATCTGTGGCCAGTTTCCATAAATCCTAGCCAGCATGCCCAGTGGTTACTCTTCATTGCCTTAGGCTACCTTCTCCTTCCTTGTGTGTGTGTGTTTGGAGGCGTGGATTTTCCCCATAGGCTGCCAATTGCTGGGCTTCCACTCCATCCTCCATTCCAGTTTTATGTTTATACTGAAGACACTTCTAAAAACTGCATGTCGCACTTTGACGTGAATTATTAACTGGCTGTCGTTCATGCTGTGAGAAATTCTGGCAATAAAGTAACTAATAATGTCCAAATACCCAAGTGTGCCTTGTCTAAACTACATATCAAAATGCTAATGTGCTTGTAAAACATGTCTTTTGATTCTAGGCTGGAAGAGCCCTCAGAATGACTTCAGTGTTTAAAAAAAATCTCTTTTTGAGAGCTCTTTACCTCTTTTTTTTTTCTTTTAAAAAAACTATTCTCGTCAGAAAGTTGAGAAGTGTTCATGGCTCTGTTGGTTTGTATTTTTAACTTGGATTGGATAAGATCTAATAATCCTCACACGGGTAGGCTATCTTTGACTTAGAACTTTTTATCTAGCTAATCAGATGACACCATATTCCAAATGTGTCAAACTCAATGAGGATTATGACTGTCAGCCTTAATTCTAATTACTTAACAGGGTGGTTTTTAAATCACTTTCTAGGGAACCCTGGGGTTCCTTGGACATTTATCAAGGGCTCTTCAAAAGAGAAAATCTGTAAAAGTGGGAAGGGTTTCCTCGCAGGTAGTTTGCTTATGGCATCCAGTTGTCTCCCATGTAATTCAACCAGAATAGAAGGCTGAGTTCTGTTCTAGGCTGTGGAACATTTTCCCAGTTTGCATGCACTGAGTGTCAAGCGCATGAGCTCTGAACAATCTTTTGTCTGAACTGATTGGGTTCCCTAAAACATGCTGTTCTCCAAATCCTTTGCTGTGGACAGCGTTCCCGTAATAGTTACATTGGTGGTCCTCACCAGGCAAGTCCAGTGTAGAAGAAGTTGATTATATATAGAAAGTTTTGAAAATAACTGGGGTGAATAGTTCTGCCTTTCCCAGCCCACCTATGTAGGCATTCCAGCAGAACTTTCCTATTGTCCTTTTTCAACTGGATAATATATAAAGAATGTTCCCAAACAAATGAGACTACTTGAAGGTTCTCTCAGCTTGAAGGTTGCCGCCACCAACAAAGACCAGTGGGGACTCAGGTAGGGACTTCTGCTATTTAAGAGCTCATGTAGGACTCATGTTTGTTTAAGAGCAAAAGAATATACACACTAGTTCAGATGAAGGGGGTGTCTAGCCTCTTGTTTCCTACAGTGGCCAGCCAGTTGCCTATAGGAATGCTACAAGTGGGATATGACGAAGGCTTTAGCCTTCTCCCACTGTTGTTCCCCAGCAACTAGTATTCAGAGGCATGTTGTTGGAGACTATATATATCCATCATGACTTGTAACCAATGAGTGCTTTATCCTCTTAGAATTTGTCCATACCTCATTTTCTTTGAGGACCAAGCGCCTCTGGTTGGTGCTGCCAGCAACACAACTAGGAACATGAGTCACTGCTGTGGGAATACCTCGTGAATTTATTGGTTTGTTTGATTTATGAAAGGCAAAGCAACGCACGGTGAAACAAATTAGTATTATTAAATTCAGTTAAACAAGTACAATTAAGTAAGTACAATAATTTAATAAGTACAATTAAAAAACATAAAATTTGACACATAAAATATGAATGTTTTTAAAGAAAGGGCTTTTAATAGGGTACTCTACTGCTTCTAATCATACAGTTTTTAAACTGCATTTGTATTGTTTTAATTGTAATTTTTTAAATTGCTTTTAATGCTAGTGTCTGTTTAATTATATTTTATTTGTTAAAATTTTCTGAGTTTTAACTACATTGTGTTTATTTTAATTTGTAAACTGACTCGAGTCTTGGGCCTTTTCACACTACACAATTATAGCACAATAGTTGAGCTGTTATTGGTTAGTCCCAATTAGAGTAGACCCAGTGAATCAGTTCTTGAATAATGAGTTAACACATAAGAATCCAATTAATTCAGTAGCTGTACTCTAGTTGGGATTACCCACAGGACATGACAACATCCTATGGCATTGGGGGGTTTGTAGTTTGGAAAGATACAAGAGTACCCTGGCTGATAATTGTAAATCACCCACCCTGAACTACAAATCCATAAGACTCGGTAGAGTGCAACCATGACAATTAAAGTGCAGTCATAGTACTGTAATTGGCAAAATGAAAAGGCCCCAGATTTTGAGGGAGAAAGTGGAATATAAAGTTCATAGTCATTTTCTTGTCATCATTAGCTTGCTTTCCAAAAAAATAAATTAAAAAAAATAGAAATGAAAAGCAATTGAAAACAAATTATTAAGGAAAAAAGAGAAAGAAAAGATACCACCTGTCAAGATTAAAAAGCTCTTTTATAGCCATCCAGGTTGACTCCCAAATATTAACCTTAATGAAAAGGTATTTGCCTGCTAGTGAAAGGAGAACACCAAAGAGGCCAAACTAGCTTCCCTTAGTAGGGAGTTTCACAGTCTGGGAGCGACCACTGAGTAGGTCCTCTCACACATTCCCACCAGGGGAACCTCTGGAGGTAGCTGGGCAGAGGGAATAGCTTCCCCAGAGTCCCAAATCCTGGGCAAACTTGTATGGGATAGTGTGGTCCTTCTGATAGACTGGAGCCAACTTGTAAAAGGCTGATATGTACTACCTACCTGTCATTGTTTTGCTGAATGTTTAAAATGGTTCCTACCTCGTGACCCTTATGTTTAATCAGGGCTGGTTCAGGGTTAGAGGAATTCCCAGACAAAGTTCCCTGGGTCCATCTCTGTGGGTTCCCCTCCCCTAACATAGGCTTTCCTGGCAGCTGTGATGGTTTCTCAGAAACTGTCATGTTAATTTACCCACAGTGCTTCCGAGCGAAACAGTGTTAGGTGTTTCGTGGCATTGTGCAAGAGGGAGAACAGTGGGTACTTTCCTACCTGTGGCTACTGATCTCAGAAGGCCACACCAAGGATGGTGGGTGGCCCAGACAGACACTTTGGCCCCCTCAGCTGGCTGGCTTTGGAGTCAGTTAGAAAATGGTATTTAGAACAGAGAAGACATTCTGAATAACTTTGAGAAAAGCAAGTTTCTAGCCTTTGTGAAAACAAGAGCAGAGGGATTGCCTATCAGTAGGGTGCCTGTGGGTGTGCGACAGAGTTGAAACAGTTGTTTCGAAGATGCTCACTGTTCATAGTAAGTCCAAGCAATCTTTCTCTGTTGGGTAGACAGGTTTTTGGCATCTGTTTGTGTGTTAAAATTCTGTCAGATTGAAACTATACCTACTATTGAACAGTGGTGGACAACTTTTATGGAAAATAGAAATGCGGACATTCTTACACAAAGATTAAAAGGGAAATCAGACGAAGACATTAATAAAGAGTGGAAGATTGTTACGGATTCGGGTTGGGTGTAGACAGAAGGCAATGCATAATTCATGATATCAATTACTATACAGGGTAATAATCATAGAAATATCATGTAACAAGTAAAGTAGAGAATATAGCAGGAACTAACGAATGAAGTTTGATTACTAACATTTTATTGTGATACGCGGTATAACAAATAGAGGAAATATTAATAATTGTAATCCAGAAAGGAAAGGAGGAAGAAGTAACATTGCATGTAAACATTGCAGAGATAATTGTTTGTTTTATTTGCTGAAACTTTAATAAAATTATATTAAAAAAAATCCTGTCAGATTAAGAACATTAGTGAAACAAAGGAAATATGTATGTACACACCAGCTCTTCACACTATTCACCCCATATTCTCCCATCTCTGATCATTCAGTGTTTCTAGTCTGGAGGGAAGGGTAGCCTACATATATATATATATATGTATGTATGTATGTTAATAAGCCTGTCTGAACATTTGTGCATGACCACTACCCCCTCCAACATATTTCATATCTCTTTAACAAACCATAGTTTTCTAGTTTAAATGAGAGTAAGATAAGAAATGTAACATCAGCTACAGTTTTAGAGACCTGTCCTAATGATCCCATGTGAGAAATCAGAAAGATTTTAATAGTATAGGATATGCTTCATTGATAGTTCTTGTTTTATTGCATTTAATGCAGTGGTGGCCTTCAGCATGTTTGCTAAAGCAACACACACACCTCTTTAAATATCTCCCCAACCCAACACATTTCTTCAGGTTTGCTTTTGGTAAGTCTTGTTCAGAGATGCTTGCTTGGAAAGCCTGAGGCCAGCAAAAGAGAGGGAAATGAAAAGCAGGACTGGAATCTTGGAGGCGGTAGAGGCTCACAGTTTTCTTGGAAATGCGCAGGCTGGCTTACTTGGCTTCAAGGGAAATGTAACTGGAGCTGCTGCTGCCGCTGCCTTTACTGAAGCTTGAGGATGCTTGGAGGCTTAGGCGGTTTCTTCTTGAGCCTATTTTCAGCCTCCAGGTTATTTCCATGAAGGGGAATTCAGACTGGTGGAGAGGGAAGTCTGAGAGGTGATTATTTCAGGGGAAATTCAGCTTGCACTTCCCGAGCACACTCGTTCAAAGATAAATAAGTTACAGGTTCCATTTTCTCTCTCCCTCGATTTCTCTTTCTCAGCAACGTTTAAGGAAAGCCACCAACCAATCTTCCAGTGCCTCAGGGTTTACTCTCAGCCTCAGCAAAGTAGTGCTGGCAATGAATTGCTCTTAGCTCCAATTTCAAGAAGTGGACGTCCTACAGGGACACAATAATGAACATGGCAGTAAAAGGGAGGGAGCTTCAGAGAGGAGGAGAGATTTGCTGTGGGCAGAAAACAGTGGAATGTCAGGTTTGACTAGTTCCGCTCAGCAGCAGCCAGTTTGTTTCCTCTGTGTAGGACTCCTTCCAAGGTTTGTGTAGGTATGTTGTGTGTGTTGATTTTATAAAATGTGTGGTATTCCTCATCTTCCATCCTGTCAGACCAGATTCATATATTGTGCCTGTTAGCAATAAGGCTTATTTCTGTGTAGGGAGCAAGAATGGAGAAAAGCCCTCATGTTCAGATTTTTAAAATTCCTGACTGGTCTGGCTAGTCATTTCTTGCTTCTCCCATTTCTCTGGTACTATCTAAAAGGCTGAAATCAGGAAACGACTGCCACCTTGAGGACACCAAAGGCTAACAATATGGATATGTTATTCTTTGGAATTAAACCGTGTTCCCCATAAACTCAGGTGTGGGTAGAAAGGAGAAGGCCTGGGGGAAAAATCTGATGGAAACACACAAATACACATTTTATTGATATTTTATTCATTTGGCAGTTCTGGGCACCCCAATTCAAGAAGGACATGGTCAAGCTGGAGCAAGTCCAGAGGAGGGTGACCAAAATGGTGAGAGGCCTGGAAGCCATGCCCTATGAGGATAGACTTAGAGAGCTGGGTATGTTTAGTCTGCAGAAGAAAAGGTTAAGAGGGGACCTGATAGCCATGTTTAAATATTTGAAGGGATGCCATGTAGAGGAAGGAGAGGGCTTGTTTTCTGCTGCTCCAGAGACCAGGACAAGGAGCAATGGATTCAAGCTGCAGGAAAGGAGATTGTACCTGAACCTCAGGAAGAACTTCTTGATGGTCAGAGCTGTCCGGCAGTGGAATATGCTGCCTCGGAGTGCAGTGGAGTCTCCTTCCTTGGAGATTTTTAAGCAGAGGCTTGAGGGCCATCTGTCAGGAGTGCTTTGATGGTGTTCCTGCATGGCAGGGGGTTGGACTAGATGGCCCCGGTGGTCTCTTCCAACTCTACATTTCTATGATTCTATGATTTTTTTTTTAAGCCTTCACATCTCTAAACGTGGGGAATGGACATGGTGGAAATGGGTCAGCTAAAGTAATTTGTATGTGAAATAGACCTATCTATTAGGCCACTCACATGAGGAGCGTGCCATGTGGTTGATCTCATATGGCATGAGACTTGTGGTACCTTTAAAGCCCTCCAGTGCTGGTGCCCTTTTCTCTCCAACTTACATAAGAAGCAGCCTCTAATCATAATTTGTAGATCTGTGAAGGATGAGTCAGTTTCTGGTGGGCACTGAAGACTTTCACTCACCCTTTGAAGTTAGAGGTGTCTGTTTTAATCCATTTTTAATTGTCTCATTTTAGAACAATTTGTACTGAGGAGTTTTAGATGTTTTTCATTGTTGTTGTTTTTTAAGTGTTTGTATTATTTGTTCTTGAATCTTGCCTACAATGCAACAGCAGAGTGGTTTAGAGGATGTAAGAGGAGGCTGCGTGGTACACACAGCTTTGTCCTCCAAGAGAGGGAATGGTCAGTGATGTCAAGGTAGCACAAGGTAGCTCCTTAGAGCATGTGCAGAGTGTTGACTGAGCAGCGACATCCAGCTGCAACCAGGTGACTCCAGGTGAGCTAAAAACAGTTCCAGAGACGCATAAAGATAAGCTCGGGGCTATTTATTTAGTTAAGCACACTGAGGTTAAAGTTAGGGCTTCTGGCAGGATGCCAGGAAGTGATAAGTAAGACGATAAATCAGCATACAAACCAGCAGCATTTCTAGATGCAGAGCAGCATGACCACCAGGAAATGACCCGAATGGTGAAATACAGTGGCATTCCCAGGCCTTTTTAAGGGCTTAACATCATCTCAGACCCTATGAGGTGATCCAATCACCTGTTCTGCAAGGCAGCCTTCTCATGTTGACAAGGCAAGACCTTCTAAGGCTAGCTAGTCAAAACATTCCTGCAGCTGTGCTCAAGGTGGCATCACCTCATTCCTGCCATCCGCTTAGAAAACACTTTACGTACTCACATTGAATGGCTGGACAAGTGAGTTCAAGAAGAATAGCTGAGGGGCTACCACTGCTGTGTTCTGAATCTTCGGCCCTTTTCGCACGCAGTTTCTGTTGCGAGAGGGCCCCTTGAGCGTTGCGTGAATGGGAGCGTCAGTCCGTATGACGTGGTCCCATTCACACGACGCTCACGAGCCTAAAGTGGGACGCACGCGCATTTTATTATTTTCGGCTGGGAGCCGAAAATACTGCGCGGTCGCGCAATGCTCCCAGGGCCCTTGCGCACTTACCTGCTGTGCGGTGCATCAGATGAGCGGGCCGGTTGCACTTCCTCCCCCAGTGTAGCCTACAGCTCCCAGGCTGCACTGCGGAAGGAAGGGGCTGGGCGTTCGCACGACGCTCGTGCGACCAGCAAACAGCTGCAGGAGGCAGAAGGCCTGCCATGAGCAGCTTGTGCAAATGGCTGCTCGCGCGAGCACTGCCCCCCCCCACCGCGACGAAGGTAAGGTGCGAAAAGGGCCTTCAACAGGCAGTTGCCTCTGATTGCTTCCTGGTCAGGCTGTCCCAGCCATCTTCTTTTTCTCTTGCTCCTTTGTTCATCTTCAAGCTTCCTTGTCCTTCCACCCCTCCCTAAAGAATACTTATCGAAGGCAGAATTGAAGAAATTATTAGAGGAATGACTCTTCCTTCTTTTTTAATGATTAAAAAGAAGAGCAGTGTAACACAGAAGAGACTCTACTTCATGTTCAAAAGTTGAAAAGCAGGGTTCAAAATCAAAAGAACATTAAATAAGACATTCTTTTGATTTAAAAGACTAATTTTAAAGTGAGGAACCCATGGAAAGAAAATTCATGCAGGAGTGAAAAGGTAAAAGAAGAAGGGGGAAAAAAGAAACCGTTTTCTCCCATTCCTCTTCCTTTTTATCCTTTTACCCTACCTCTCCACTCTGTGTTATCTCATCAGGTCCCAGCTTCAGCATTTTCTCATCTTCTTCTAGGTGGCTTACAACCATTAAACACAGTTAAAAATTAACTGCATACAAAAGTTAAAAGGTAATTAAACCACCATAAAATCTGAAACTAGTTAAAACAAATTAAAACAACAACAAAAGCGAATAAAAGTCCAGCATTGTTGTACAAGATTTGTTTCTCCTGAAAAATCAGTTCTCAAAGACATGCCAGAATAAGAAGGTCTTTCTGTAATTGTGGAAATATAATAAGGACGGTGTCTGCCAGGCCTCTCTGGGAAGCGAGTTCCAGAGTCTGGGACCAGCCACATAGAAGGCCTTCTCTTGTGTTCCCATCAAATGTACCTGTGAGGATGACAAAGAAGAAAGCCGGGCCCCTCCAGAAGATCTCAAAAACTGGGCAAGTTTGTACAGAAGAATATGGTTCTTCAAATAATCTGGACTTCATCTTATAGCCTCTTTACCCTCTGCACTATAGGAGTTCATAGATCATCACCAGAACTTTTAATTCTGCCTGGAAATGGACAGGCAGCTGATGAAGCTGTTGCAACAAGGGAGTTGTGTGGTCCCTGTAGCTAGCCACCATTAACAAACCATCCCCAGTTAATTAAGGGACTAAGTTTTACATGAAATTCAGGTATATATTTAATACTTATAATTTTTCTTATTCATGTAGCAACTGATCAAGCTCCGACCAGTAATGTGGCAGAAGGTACCACAATTCTTTTGTGTGGGTTTTTTTTTTAATCCAAAGCTGCAAATCATTCATGCTAAGGGAAGCTTTCTTACTGGTGCATCTTGGAATGGTGCTGGTAGTACTGGAATCATGACAGTGCGGAAAGAGTTAACCCCATGTCTGTGATGGACAATCCAGTGTACAGATTGGCCTCTTATTCTATTCGGGACATGATTCCAGGTGCTAATTTTAACCCTGTAGAACAGGAGTGTGCACCTTATGGTCCCTACAGATAATTAACTGCAACTCACATCAGTCCTACAAAGCATAGCCAGTGTGAGAGATGAGGAGAACTGCAGTCCAGTAAAATCTGCATGGCCATACATTGTCCACCCCTCCTAGAAATCATTGATCTATTTGGGACCAAGCTATATAAGACAGTGTCTTCTTCTGTGTGTCCTATTATGATAAAGGCTGGTTTGCTCTGTTAGCAAGACTGCTCAGCACAACTGTATAACTCACTAAGTCCTTGAATCATTTCAAAACATTTTCTAGTCCCTTTATTCAACCTGGCATTTTTGCAACACACACAATTTAATTGCATTTTAATTGACTACGTTATAGTTTTGATCTACTGTTGCCCACTTCTGTCCTTTGGAGGATGAGACTAGCTATATATTCAATCTATCCATAAATTTTGCTAGCTAGGGTTTTTTTTTTATATTGCATGTCCCAAGCATTACTGTACCAAAGTTAAAGCCAGTATTTGGGATGAAATTCTGCACTTGAAGAAACTTGGCTGAACAGTCTTTACGCTGCACTGTACTCAGCTCTTGTTGTCTCTTCTCCAGGACTACAGTCCCTTCTTCAGACAGCCTACCACTTTGAAAGCATGGATCTTGGGACCGTATTAATCTCATAAAGATATAAATTGTTGCAAATTTGCTCAATTTTTACAGTGCTCTCTGCCCATAATCCATATTTAGATGCTATTCTCATGACCAAATTGACAGGGTAAGAATGTGATAGAACAGAGCTGTGCTGATTTGGCATTGAAATCAGGTGCTTTGCCATAAGCAGAATGACAGCTCAACCTCCATTCTTTATATCACAAGTTATAATATTTCCCCAGTCCATAGTTCTGGGGACTGGCTTGATCTCACTGCATTCCATAGAAATGTTGTCTTATATTCTTTGTGAGCTCTGGCAGTTAAGTTTAATCCCAGTTTGGAGGATTTATTTCTGAATAAACATACTTCTGAATAAACAAGGGCCATGGAGTCCAACCCCCTGTCATGCAAGAACACACCATCAAAAGATTCCCAACAAATGGCCATCCAACCTCTGTTTAAAAAAACCTCCAGAGAAAGAGACTCCCCTATGCTCCGAGACAGGGCATTCCACTGCCAAACAGCTCTTACCATCAGGAAGTTCTTCCTAGTGTTTAGATGGAATCTCTTTTCTTAAAGCTTGAAGCCATTGCTCTGTGTCTCACTTTCCAGGGCACCAGAAAACAGGATTGCTCCATCCTTCATATAACATCCCATGACAGTAACAAGATCAGATTTATGCAGCCCTCTGGTCATTGTGAAATACAACTCCCGAGAACCTTAGCCAGCTTTCCCAGTGGAGAAGAATGCTGGGAGTTACAGTTTGACAGCATCTGGGGGGCCACTTAGTTCCCACCCTTGAATAGAACTTTTAGTTTAGTAGACACAGTGTGTATCCACATTGCAGTTTGATCTCACTTTAGCTGCTATGCCTTCATCCTTTGGGATCCTGGAGTTGGTGGTTTGGGGAGGCATTTGGAATTATCTGCTGAAGAATTCTAATACTATTGTTCAACTGAGTGAATTAGAGATTTGTAGCAGGGAATAAATTTCAAATTACAAATCCCAGAGCTGCATATGATGGAAAGTCAATGTGTTATAGAGCTGCTATATTGTACGGTGTGAATGTATTCTAAGTCTGCAAGTGTAGGCACAGTTTTGTAGGAATGAACTTTGCTGAGACCTGCTGAACAATTATCTGCATGTTTACTCATTAGTAAGCACTGAAGTTGCAATTCTCTATGTTGGGCTAGGCAACTTTGGTGGGTTCAGTGGCCAATTCCCTTGCAGCAAACCTGCTGTGGGCCACGTACATCTGTGCTTGTGCTACCGATTTTGATGGCACCCTGGAAAAAGACACTGATATGCAAGGAAAACGTTTTATCCTGTTTTGGTGGCAATTCAGCTGTAAAACTTCATTAAAACAAGCATTTTCTGCTTGCTTTAATGGCTTTTAGTAGTTTGCCAATGACTTTTAGTGGTTTGCCATTGAAATCTGGCTGTAAAATTTGTTATAGAATTTTGTAGTCAAGGTGTTTGGGAAAGACTTAAGGAAGATTCAGAAATAGAGCTTTGGGAGTGGCCATCCTGTTCTACCCATTTTCCTGGAAGTAAGCACCTTCCATCTTAATTGGCATTTCTTTTGAGTAGATGAGCGCATAATAATGCTGCACGGTTTGGGTTTTATGTCTATCTATTACTTTTCCAGTACAGTGGGATTTGTTAAAAGACACTCCTGATAATAGATTTGATTATTAACTCAGTGTTGATTGCCCTATTAAAAATCATATATGAAAATGTTCTGATACAAATATAGCAACAGAAAAAAGTAAAGCAGCATGTAAGACATCGAGCTGCATTTTATGAAGCTTGCCATTAAAATTAAAATGTGTTTCCCCTGATAGTTGTCTGCATGAAAGCAAAATGCTGCTGGCTTCTTATGATATGATTGCAGTGAGCCAACATTTTAAAATCTTGATTTAAATGGCTTCAATAGATTATGATAAATGGAAACATTAACAGGAGTTGGCCTATATTTTATTGCATTCTAATCAGGCTTATTTTTTTATTTCTTTTTTAAGGAAAAATTTGTGTTAGCAAAGCTCATGGGCACAAGAATAAATGGATGAGAATATTTAATCTTAGGTTGAGTATCCAAAAAAAAAAATATTTTCACCCACTGGAGCAATAAAATATTGGAATAATCTTCCTGCAAAAGTTGTGGAAAGAAAGAAGGGTTCAGTTGAAAATCTGTGGAGGATGTTGTATAATGTTTGATTTTATACTTTATATAATGACCTGTTGGGGAGGGTCAAGCAGGCCACTTCCCTCACCCCATTTCCCTGGCAAAGATTTCCTTATCATTTCCCTTCCAATCTAAGCAGCACAACTGTGAGAGGATGATTTATTCTGAATTAGGTTTGTGACCCATTGTTTGTACTAGTGTTTGCTAACCAGAGGCCCTCCAGATATTTTTAGACTTGTAGCTATCATTGTCATCTTCATCTGGAATTCTATATAGGCTACTTAGTTATATATACGTAACTAAGTTATGTATGTGTAACTAATTAGCATCTCTTGGTCCATCCCCACCAAACCTATTTTATCAGGCATCAGTCACACCATGAGAAAGAAGTCTGTTTTGCTAATGATTGGGGTTTGGATGAATGACATTTCTACACCCTTCCCACCAGCCAGTGAGGCTCTGCTTCTGATTGTCACAGCCTTACTAGCTGGTGGGAGGGGGTGGAAACGTAATCCACCCACACCCCCTGACCACCAGGAGAATAAACTTCCTTTCAGTGCAACTGATGTACAGTAAAGTAGGTTGGGAAGAGATGGATCAACATAGGGATGGCAAAAATGGATCAGTTACAGATGCTTCATAAGTGTAATACTGAATACTGGTCATTATTATTGTTTATATACCTCACTTTTTTCTCAATCTTGGATTCAAGGTGGCTTACAAAAATTAAATTAGATGAAGCTAAATGCACGTCATAGAAAAGTTAAAATATAGTTAACCTGTCAGTGAAATTAAAAACAGTTAAAAGCAGACTGTAAAAAAAAGAAAAATCTAAATAAGAGAGCACATAAAAGTCCCTTTTCTCTTGAGCAGTCAGCCATCAAAGGGCGGCAAAACAAGATCTTCATCTGCCTATAAAAGGATAGCAAGGAGGGTACTGGTCTAATCTCTGTAGGAAAGTAGTTCCAGAGCTTGGGCACAACCACCGAGGTTTATCTGTGAAGGTGGTGGGACAGTGACAGGAGCCTCCTCAGAAGATTTCAAGACACAGGCAGGCTCATATTGGACGATATGCTCCATCAGATAAGCTGGACCTAAGTGGTATAGGTCATAAACAGCACTTTCAGTTGTAGTGGTAAACAAATTCAACCAGTGGAACTGTTGCACAAGGGAGTTGTATATTCCCTGCAGCCAGACCCAATTAATGGACTGGCTGTAGCTCATTGGACCAGCTGAAGGTTCTTCACACTCTTCAAAGGCAGCTCTGTGTTACAGCAATCCAAACAGGAAATAACTAAGACATGTGTCTCAGCGGCTAGATCTGACCTCTCAAGGAATAGCGCGGCTGGTGCACAAGCCATAACTGTGCAGATGCATTCCTGGCTTCCACCAAAACCTGGACACCCAGGCTGAGGGTTGAGTCCAGGAGTACTCCCAAGCTACAAACTTGCATTTTGAGAGAGTGTGAAACTCCATCCAGCACAGGTTGAATCACTGTTTCCTTCTCTGCCTTTTGTCTGACCAGGAGGTCCTCTGTCTTGCCTGGATTAGGTTTCAGTTTGTTTGCCCTCATCTAGTCCGTTATTAATGACAGGCACTGGTTTAGAAAGAAGACAGCTTCCTTGGATTGAGGTGGGAATAGAGGGGGTGTCATCTGCATTATCCCTGGCAATTGGCCATGGTATCTCGGTGTCATGGTGTCTTTGTGGAGCAGAGAGGGATGTTTGTAACAGGTGCAAAGACATCAGAGTTTGGAAATATGACTTTTTTGACTACAGCACTCAGAATCCCCCAGTTAGTATAGCCAAAAGCTTTATGTTTTAACACAGGGAAGATAGCTGGATATAGGACTTTATTACTTAAACTTTGGAACCTCTTTTTGCATTTTTGTATCTTCCTCCTGGGGTGTATGAAACAATAACACCGCACGTCTGAACACAGTTAGAGTACATTTCTCCCACCATCAAATTGGAATCAATCTCCACTCATCCACGATTATAGAGGATGGTTTTCCAAGTGAAAACAATATAGTTGCCAAATGAAGATAAAATAATTATCTTTTTCTACTACTGGCAGAGCAGATCCCTGGGAAAGAGGAAAAAGAAGAACATTTATTGTTCGCTTGTGATTGTGCCTAGGTGGATTCAGTTCAAAAATATGTGTTATTGTTGTTGTTTGTAACATGCCTACAAGCTTTTTCCAGCTTGTGTCAACCCTGAGACAACACTACCATGGCGTTTTCTTGGCAAGATTTGTTCAGAGGAGGTTTGCCATTGTCTTTCTCAGAGTCTGAGAGTATGACTTGCCCAAGGTTCCTGTGGCTGAGTTGGGAGATCTAGTCCCGCACTCAAACCAGACTATGCTGGCTCATGCTAGATCAGCACATGTAGTTTCTTCCTTAGTGGTCATCCATATGTATTTGGGAAGCCCAGAAGGAGAACATAAGTGCAAAAACATCTTCCACTTAAATTTCCCACCAGCAACTGGTATTCAGAAGCATGCTGTCTCTCATTTTGTAGTAATACGTGGTCAGCATGGCTAGTTACCATTGATAGTCACGTTTGTTTCTTTGCTTGTTAATTGCATTTGCATCCTGTCTTTCTCCTAGCAGGGACCCATGGTAGCTAAAGGCTAAAATAAGACTAAAACAAGATAAAATTAAAAACCTGTTTCTGTATGTATTTGTCTAATCCCCTTTTACTGTCATCTAAATTGAACACCTTCATTAGCTCTTCCAAGGGGTGCGATTCTTAGAGTCTTGGACTGGAATCAAGGAGCTGTGGGTCCCAGCCTCCAGTGAGCCATGAAATTTCCATGGGTAAACTTGAGCAGGTCTCTCTTCCTCAGCCTGATCTACCCAAGAGGGTTGTTTCATGGATAGAGCTGGAAGGAGGAGAGCCATGCATAGTATCGTGAACTCAGTGGATTAAAGGCAGGATAGAAATATAATAAATGAGTAATTTATACAGCTTGGATCCAGGACTGTATCTTTTTTTATGAACCTGTTGAGGATCTAAGATTTTCAGGAGAGGCCCTTCCACTGTCTTCTCAGGGTCGCTTGGTAGGAACAAGGGAGAGAACCTTCTCAGTGGCTGCTCTCAGACTTCAGAACTCCCTCTTTTGGGAGACCAGCGTGGCTCCATCCTTGCTCTCCTCTGCAAGCAAGTAAAAGAAAAAAACTTAATCTATCAGTCTTTTAGAAATTGACTGTGATGGGCTTTTAATGCTATTCTGTTTTTATGGTCTGCGTGTGTGCGTGCACGTGTGTATGTATACATACACTATATTTATATATATATATAAAGATTTTTAATGGTTTAAACTTTTTGAATTGTTTAATCTTTTAACTCATTTAACTCAATTGTTTAATCTTTTAACTCATTTTTGTATTTATATTTTTATTGAGGTTTTTGTATAGCTTTTAATCTATATTTTTGTGTAGTTTTTAGGTTTTTGTATTGCTTTTTAATCTGTATTGTTCCTAATAGGTGTTAGTAACCTTGAGTCCCATTATTGGGAAAAGTGAGGAGATACAAATGCATAAAATAAAATAAATACTTAGCAAATTCCACAGTTTTAACTATGTGCAGCATGAAAAAGAACCAGTTTTGGTCTGTACTGAATTTTGCACCATTACGCTTGACCAGAAGACCACATAGTTTACTATTATCTCAAGTGAAAAAAAGATACTTTTCTCTATTTGCTTTCTCCCTCATCATATATATACCTTTAGGAGAACTTTTATGGGCTTCTCACATCCTTCACTATAGAAGCTGCATCAGCAGGGGCAAGGAGCTAGCTGTGCCTTGGGAAATTGCATGTGTGCATGTCTTTGTGTAGCTGTGTTTTGTGTAGTTTTAAAGAAATGTGAATGCTGATGTCCTCTAAGGGCTCAGACCTTCTCTTCTGTGGCCTGTCTAGCACCAGGACTGTTTTATTGCAGTGACTTGAAGATCAACACAAGCTCCTGCTCAGTAGCAATAATAGAATTTAGGTAAAGCATTTTGCTGCGATGTCCCAAAAGATGCATTCTCCTAATTGACTTGTGAATAGGAGGCCTATCACAGTTTGCAGCCTGGCTTAAGAACCATAAAAAAGAATGCATAGACTTTTAAAGTTAAATGTTTAGACTTTTTAACTGAAGGGGGAATACTTGGGGAGCTTTCAAAGCACAACAGAGGATTGGCATGGAAATAAAGTTTTAGTGGAGTGTGTGTACTGAATTCTTCTAGATCTGGTGGCTTGCTTTCCTTGCAAAGGTGGTCTTGGGAGCAAAATATTTTATTGTAGGATTAGTATAGTCATTATTCTGCTGTGGCTCCTTCCCACACAGCTCAAGGAAAAGCCTGAATATACCTTTCATCCAGCACCTCGAAAAGGTGTGTGTGTAAGGGGTGTGTGTGTTATTTATTTACTTATTTGTTTATTTTAGATTACTTCTCCCAGAATTTCATGGGGAACAGGCTGATTGTGGGATTCTGGGAGCTGTAGTCTAAAACTGTACGTTTTACAAGCTCTCAGTATAGTGCATGTTTGTTTATCGACTTATGGTGACCCTATGAATTTTATACGGTTTTCTTAGACAAGAAATATTCTGAGGTGGTTTGCCAGTTCCTTTCAAGCCTACAGCACCTGGTATTCATTGGCAGTCTGCCGTCCAAGTATTATCCAAATCTGACCCTGCTTAGCTACCAAGATGAGATGGGATCTGGTGCCTTTAGGGTATTTAGAATATAGAGACCCCAGGTGAAATAACTAGCCTCCTGTAGGACGAACTCTGTTTTACAAGAACTAAAGGAAGCTTGGGTGAGGTTGCGTTGACAAGGCAAAGTATCTTACATGTAAGTAGACCGGGCTTCATTTGAGCTGGGTCTTAACATAGGAGTTGTGTTCTGAACTGCGTGGAGTAACAAAGACAAGCAACAAGCTGCAAATATCTGTGGAGTAAGTCTTAAAGGAGAGAACTAGTATGGCGCAGTGGTTGAGTGTTGAACTACGGTAGGACTCTGGGAGACCAGCGTTCCAATCTCTTCTCATCCATGGAAACCCACAGAGTTACCTTGAGAAACTAATAGTCTGTAAGCCTTAGGAGAAGGCAACAGCAAATCTCCTTAGAGTAAATCTTGCAAGGAAAACCCCATGATAGGGTTGCCATAAAACAGATTAAGCTTGAAGGCACATACCAACAATAATATATAAATGACTTAGAGGTCAGTATTGTGCAACCCTCCAGATACTGTTGAACTGCAGCTCCCAGTGTTCCTTGCCACTAGATCAGCTATTACTAATTTTCCTTTCTTCAAATGTGTACTATGTACAATTGTTTAGAAAGAGTTTAAAAATTATTTTTTTAATATTAGTTTTTCTGGTTAGGGCTGCTGCTAGCAGTTAGTGTTCAACAGCATTTGGAGGATCAGACATTTCCCACTGCTACCTAAACCTAGTTGGTAGTTCCAACTAAAATAAACCCATTAACAACTGAAATTTACACAGGTTTTGACATAACCATTTAGCAGCTGATTTGGTGGGTCTACTCTCTTTGGCCTAGTAATTAGATTTAAGCCTATACTGCCCCCTCTTGGGTGAAGAGAATCTGAATTCAGTCCTTTTGTGCCTTAGAGCCCCTCTGTTATTGTGGTCTCTGCGGGGAAAAGGAGAAAGGAACTACTGAACTTAATTCCTTGACCACTACCCACCTCTCCTTGTGTATTATGTCTTCTTTAGATTTTAAACCAAAGGGCTGGGAACTGTCAAACTAACTATAAGCTGCTCTGGGAATCTTTGTGATTGAAGGGTGGGACATAAATAGTCTAAATTAAAAAAAAAATTACAGATCAAAATAGAGATGTACTAATGGAATGTGGAATCTGTGACTCTTTAGGTGTTGTTATTTCACATGCTGATGCTTTTTATCAGCCCTCACTCTTGTCCAGTCTGGAAGGGAATAAAGTCATCAATTAGCATTTGTGGGTTTGAAATTCATGGATTTGATTATTTGCAATTTTCTTCAACTCCTGCCCCCTAAGCGCTTCTTTTCCGAGGGAACCTTTCCTTTCAGCAGTTCTGATCAATCTGCACAGCCCTTTAAAACCCCACCTTTGGTGTTGCTCCTCCTCCTCCACCAGTTGCCGTTTGGCCAGCTAAGGATGGCTCTCAGCCCTGTTTCTCAGCACCACAAACCCTCTCCCGATAGTCCTTCCCTATACCCAAGGAAGGAGATGGGCGAGAGAGAGGAAGTATAGGGCCACCACGCTGACCCGATTTAGACCCTTGGTGCCCACTCTGCACACCATGCCTCAGCCCCCTTCCCACAGACACAGACACAGTTATTGATACTTGTGATTTTTCCACTTTTGCCAGGATCCTGTGCTCCTAACTCTAGCAAATATGGAGGGCCAGTTGTAACATGAGACATTGCAGATTATGTGCTGTGTGCCATGGGTGGGGAAGCGTTCAGCTGAAAGGCTGAACTCCATTTAGAGAAGTCCTTGGAGGCTGCATCACAGTAGCATTTGGGGCCAAACATAAATGGGTGGAACCAAAACATGCATCCATATTTATGCTTAAAGCTCTTAATGCTTTCAGTAAGTATTAGGAGAGGCATTTTAGAATGTGGCCAGGAAGAACTGTACGCAAGTAGGGAAGCCACCAATCAATGGTATGATGCTGTGGCTGTCTGGGAAAGCCTAGAGGACTGGAGGCAGTTACAAGGACAGCCAGATTTAGCCTCAGGGCCTGAGGTTTGACAGTCCTGCTGTGTGCTATGTACACTTGCAAGTCTTCTACTGATTGAAGAAGTGTGAGTGTGTTTGTTCTTTCAGTTCAAAGATTTATTTGAAAAACATAATTAGCTGTAATGGGTTATATGCAGTTCAGTGTATACTTTGGCAGCTATGGTGTGGGAAAGGCCGTGTTGTGTGCTGCTTAGCACCCTAGTGTTCAAGCAGATACATTTGCTACCATCTGTGCCAGGGATACAAGGGCCTAGATACCCTAAAAACACCAGCTCTTGTCTGATCTTGGAAGCGAAGCAGGGTTAGCCCTGGTTTGTGCTTGGATGGGATATCACAAGTGAATACCAGGTTTTATAGGCTATATTTCAGAGACAGGAACTGACAAAACCACCTCTCAGTATTCCTTGCCTAAGAAAAGCCTAGGAAATTAATGGTGTTGCCATAAGACAGTAGGCAACTTGAAGGCACGTACACACATACCAGGGATTAGAACTTAAGCAAGGCTGGGAGCAATACTGAAAAAAAAGGGAGCACGCTGCGAGGTGGTTACATGCTTCATTGACCTGCAAAGGGACCATTTGCTTCCCCCCTCCCAACTCCACCTTTCCTTGTGGGCAGCAGGGCAGAGTCAATCCTGTTATAGGGAGCTCAGCCTGCTGTGGTTGATTTGTAATTGAACCCTGACCCCTACCCCAGATTTGCTACAGCAGCAGAAGCCAAGCTCATCCTCTTGAACCTGACACTAACGCTTAACACCTCAGTCTGTATCAGTCTTGGGAACTGGCGGCAATGTTTATGTAGGGATTACAAACCAAAAAATAAATTTCAGAACTTGGAAATGTCAACTTTTTGAAACACAATTACATGCTGGCTGAAGGGATTCTGGAAGTTGTAGTTCCCAAAAGTAATTTTCCAATTTTGGGGAAAAGAGAGAGAATTACACACAATCCACCCCAAAAAATTTACTCCATGAAGTATGGCTCAGTTTACCACATTTTTGAATTCTAAAAACTTCTGAGTTCTGTCAAGTTTTAGTTTTTCATAGGTTGGCCAAGTAGCTGTGCATTTTTGTCTGGTACTCAGTTGACACACTTGTTTCTCATCTATTTACCTGCCTCTTCTTTTGTGAAGATAGCAGAACTACCAAGGTCAGCATGTCAGCACATATGGAATGGGCATTGTAGTGTCAAGGTGACCAAATACATGTTTCATACAGTTGCAGATCTGCTTCCTTTGCATAATTCTGCTTCTATGAGTCTTGGGGAGTATTATGTGAGGAACCTATATGTTGCCCTTAGATGAGAAATCCTTCTTGTGTGTCTTATCAGTTTTCTTATCAGTTTTTGTAGACATTTCTTCCACCATGTCTTCCTGTTGGGACATCGTTCAGCCTATGGTTGGTTAGTTCAGTGTGGTGCTGTGTGTGTGTGTGTTTTCAGGAACAGATTCACTCTTACACGGATCAACAAACTTAATAGAAGATTTATTGTAACATAGTAAGGGATGCTGTCTTCAGACGTTAAAGCTGAGAATGGAACGTTTTCCCCCACCTTACACTTTAACAGACAGTTTCTCCTAAGATAGTTGTAAAAGAACAACGTCATCATGCCAAATGGTTCCTTTGAAATTCCAGCCAGAAGGAATGGTTGGCGCCTGGGAATAGCTAACAGCCTACTATCACTATTTCCTCAGTCTACTGCTATCCTAAAACAATAAAACATGGAGGACTCCCGACATCCTCCCCCACTTTTTTAAAAAAATATATACATAAAGATACACAAAATATAGAAAATATCACGGAACAGTAGAAAGACAAGAAAACTAAATAGTAATATGAATGCAGTAGCAAGTCAGTGGGGCGTTGAGGAACATCGGCCGGCAAGGAGTCAGCGAAGGTGCCCTCTTCAGCAAACTGGAATGAAAAACAGGATGAATAGCCTTGAGGGAAGAAGGGAGATCTAGTTCAAAAGAGACATCATTAATAGCCCTTTTCACAGGAAAAGGTCCGAGAAAACGAGGGGAAAGTTTTTTAGACGGAGAAGGAGAGGAAATGTTCTTAGAAGAAAGGAAAACCAAATCCCCGGGCTGGTAAAAGGGGATTAGGCTGCCGTTTACGGTCAGCGAAACGTTTGTGGGAAGCTTTAGCGGATGCTATAGCATCTGAGACGGATTTCCAAATGCCAGAAAATTTAGAGACCCAAGCAGAAACAGAAGGAGGAGCGGGGGAAGAGAGGGAGAGGGGGAGGAAAGGAGAAGGAAGGAAGCCGTAAACTATTTCAAAGGGGGGTTTCCCAGTAGAGGTATGAACCGCAGAATTGATGGCAAACTCAGCAAACGGAAGGAGCGGACCCCAATATTTGGTTCTCAGAAACAAAACACCTAAGAAATTGTTCAAGAGATTTGTTAACACCTCAGATTGGCCATCTGTTTGAGGGTGATAAGCACTGCTGAGTTTCTGAGTGACTCCCAGGGTTTTCAGTAGACAAGTCCAAAACTTGGAAGTGAAAATTGGATCCCTGTCCGAAATGATCACCGAAGGTAGTCCGTGAAGTTTCCATACATGATTAACGAACAGGTCAGCCAGCTGGTAGAAAGGGGTAGTTTTTTAGAGGCACAAAATGACATTGCTTGGAAAAGTGATCAGTAACAACCCAAATAACATGAAAGCCGTGTGAAGAGGGAAGAGACACGATAAAATCCCATGCGATGACCGACCAGGGGCTAGCAGGCGCAGGCAGAGGTTGCAGGAGCCCTTGAGGTTTAGATGTGGGCGACTTAGAAACGTTGCAAGTGGCACACTGCTTAATGTAAGTTTGCACGGAGGGGTTTAATCCAGGCCACCAAAAAAGGCGGCGAATCGCATGCAATGTCTTCAAAAACCCAAAATGTCCAGCGGGTTTGGAATCATGATAACGATGAAGTACCTGCTCGCGGGCAGCAGGGGGAACGTAGACCTTGGTGCCATAAAAGGGGAGATTGTCAACCCATTCTTTTTATCCTTGTTTGCCGGTAGCCAGGAGTCTGCATGCGCTGCATGAATGATAGATCGCGGAGAGCGGAGTCACAAAGAGAGGAGGCAGAAAGCCTTGTCTTTGCTAATGCACGAGTAGTCACTTGAGAAGCCAGAGAGGAGGCAGGAAACAAGGTATTGGAGTGAGGAGGATGGGGTTTCCGCAAAACGGGGAAAAGTGAAGAGAGGGTCCGCCAGTTGGTTAGTTCGGCCAGGTTTGAAAACAATTTTAAATCGGAATCTCTGGAAAAATTCAGCCCATCTCGCCTGCTTAGGGGAGAGTTTCTTAGCAGACTGTAAGGCTTGCAAATTCCTATGATCAGTCCAAACTTCAAAGGGGAGTCGAGCCCCTTCAAGCAAATGACGCCAAGAGGACAGCGCAAAATGGATAGCCTTGGCTTCTTTCTCCCAAATAGGCCAATTAGCTTGTTGAGGGGAAAATTTCTTTGAAATGAAAGCACAAGGCCTGAGTGCTCCTGTGGTGTCATGTTGTAAAAGAACGGCTGCCATGGCAAAGTCCGAAGCATCCGTTTGCACAATGAATTGCTTCGTACTGTCGGGAAAAAGGAGTAAGGGCTCAGACGTAAATTTAGATTTCAAATGGTCAAACGCCGATTGACACTCAGGCGACCAACAAAGTCTATGCGCCTTGCCCGCAGTGGATCCTTTAGGTTTCCGTAGAAGGTTGGTGAGTGGAAGCGTTATGGCAGCAAAATCCTCAATAAAGTTCCGGTAGAAGTTCGCAAAACCAAGAAATTGCTGCAGTTGCTTCACAGTTTTAGGGACGGGCCATTGCAAAATGGAGTTAATCTTCGAAGGGTCCATTTTAAGTGAACAATCTTGAATCCTATATCCCAAATAATCAAAAGTTTGGGTGTCAAATTGGCATTTAGATAGATTAACCACGAGGTTGTTATCTATAAGCCTTCGTAACACTTCACGAACCAATGACACATGAGATTCCATGGAATCTGCGTAAATTAAAATGTCATCCAGATAAATCAGAACCCCCTGATACAACAAGTCATGGAAAATGGTGTTCAAAAACATTTGGAACACAGATGGCCCCGATTGTAAGCCAAAGGGAAGAACCGTCCATTTAAAGTTACCTAGAGGAGTTGCAAAGGTGGTGAGCCACTCAGAGTCCGGGTCCATTCTAATCCTATGAAAAGCCTCTTTAAGATCAAGTTTGGTGAAATATTTTCCTTGAACAAGATGGTCCAAAACAGTCCGTATCAGAGGTATGGGATAACAATTGGAGGAAATAACCTGGTTAATAGCAGAGTAGTTAACTATCAGTCTCGGATCCGCGCTGGGATCTTTTCTCTTCGGAAGAAGACAGGACTCGCCGTGGGGGCTGTAGAGGGCTTGATAAAGCCGCGAGCCAAGTTTTTATTTAGGAACTTCTTGAGAGCAAGGAGTTCTTTTTTGGGTCATGGGATAAATTTTCGGTTTAGGCAGGGTGGCCCCGTCAACTAATTCCAGTTTACAGTCAAAGTCCGTGTGGGGAGGCAATTTGTCAGCCTCCCTTTCGTGGAAAGCCTTTTGGAAGTCTCGGTAGTGTGAAGGAATTTGTTGCAATTCTTCATGGGGAATAGAAAAGTTTTCATCTGAAGAGGACATAGTGCCAGCAGTCCAGTTTATCTGGGGGTTATATTCACGAAGCCAATCGATTCCCAAGACCAATTTGAACTGCATCGCCTTGGGAACTAAAATCGCATGCTGTAATTGTTTTTGTCCATTTGAAATGAGATGGGCTTAGTGATTTTACTAATTACTCCCCCAGTCATTGAGGTCCCATCCATTTGCGTTAATTTGATGGGGCATTCCAAGGGCTCATAAAGAGTTTTCAATTGTTTGGCCAATTTGGGGTGTAACAAACTTCTGGAGCAGCCAGAGTCAATTAATGCCCTATGTACATGCAAAGTCCCATCGCTGCCACTAATCGCAACCGTGGCGTAGAAATGGGGAATTTTAGGAGTACTTACAGATGTTCCCGCCGCTTGCCAGTCATCGCAGTCAGGTTTAGAATCTCCATCTATGTCAGATGAGGACGAAGAGGTGGTTTCATCATCGGGATCGGAGTCTCCTGTCGCCGCTGCAGGGTCCTTAGAAGTGCGTCTAAGTGGTTGTTTGGCGGCCGCTGTCTGATGTGTGAATTCTATATCCTTTGGGTCTGCTCGTGCTCCCTTAGTCCCAGTCGGAGCTTGGTTTCCGCGGCAGGTGTTGGCGAGGTGGCCCGGTTTTCCACAGTTAAAGCACATGCCCAAACGGAGACGTTTGTTCCGTTCCTCAGCATTGAGGACGGTGGGACCGCGAGGTTGTCGTTTTGGCACGTCTTGTCTTTGTCGGTTCAGCTGAACAGTCTGGGTTATGCCTTCCATTTCAGTAGCTAGTCTGACCCAACCTAGCAGGGTCTGTGGATTGGCCTGCATTAAGCACCCGTGTAGAATATCAGGATTTAGTCCATCTTTGTATAACTCAATTAGAATTTCATCACTCCACGGGACTTTGGTGGCCAGGTTTCTAAATTCACGGGAATACGTCCCCACATCGTTCCTGCCTTGTTTCATTCGTTTCAGTTGATATTTGGTGTTTTCCAATAAATGGGGGTCTTCAAAGCGTTCCCGCAGATGGTTCATGAAGAGCTGCAGATTTTCAGTTTGGGGCCGGGAGTCATATAGGTTCGCTACCCAGTCTGCTGCCAGTCCTTTCATCCTCTGGCTTAGGTATCGAATTCGGGCCGCATCATCCCGAAATAGATGGCCGTGATCAATCATGAAATTGTTTGCCATAGTCAAAAAAAAGGAGAGTTTCTCCCCCTTCCCGTTGAAGGTCGCTTTCAGGTCTCCCACATTTCTGAGTAACAGTGGCGCTGGCGTGTGCCCTGTTGGTTGCTGGGGCGGACCAGGGGTGCCTGCCGCCGAGACAGCCGCTCGTGGTTCTCCTCCTGGTGATCTCCCTGTCTGCGAGGGACGGATGCGCATCTCGCGTAGCATGGTCTTGAGTTCGAGTATCTCCTCATCTTTTCTTTCCAGTTCGGTTTCCATTTGCTTTATCTCCTCCAAAAGGGATAGGTCTTTTGCTGATGTATCCCATCTAGCAGCCCTTCTGCGTTGTCTCAACGACGTATGTGGCTTTTCTCCCCAGACCCAGGTTTGGCCGCTTGTGGGGGTTTCCATAGCCTCGGTCAGGCGCAATTTTGTCTTGGTATCCAGGGGCACTTCAGTTTCTGTAGCTCCATCAGATTCTGCAGATCCTTGCTCTTCTTCAGTAATCGACTGGTCCATCAATTGGTGCATTTTTTGAAAGGATTCTCGAGCTTTCTGTCAGGAACAGATTCACTCTTACACGGATCAACAAACTTAATAGAAGATTTATTGTAACATAGTAAGGGATGCTGTCTTCAGACGTTAAAGCTCGAGAATGGAACTTTTCCCCCCCCCTTACACTTTAACAGACAGTTTCTCCTAAGATAGTTGTAAAAGAACGAACGTCATCATGCCAAATGGTTCCTTTGAAATTCCAGCCAGAAGGAATGGTTGGCGCCTGGGAATAGCTAACAGCCTACTATCACTATTTCCTCAGTCTACTGCTATCCTAAAACAATAAAACATGGAGGACTCCCGACATCGTGTGTGTGTGCGTGTTCAGGAGACCAGAAGCCAGATCATTATCCCACAACTTTTTGCTTTCTAGATGTGCTGAACAGCAACACATCTGACTGTGGAGTGATGGAAATTTGGAGAGGATCAGGTTTGGGAAGGCTGATCTAGGTCAAAACTTGGAAAGGTAGCCTTTTAGATTACAACCTCCAGAATCCCAGCGTAGGGCTCTAGGAGTTATGGTCCAAACAGGAAAATTTTCCAAGCTCTGGTCTAATTTGTTATTTATCTGATAGTTACTCCCAAATTGCATTTAATGTAACTTTGGAATTATATCAGTGTATCAGATATTAAAACATAGTTAATTGAGATATAAAGTTTTACACTGTGTATTTTTCTGGAGAAAGGGGCCAATTATATTAAAATAAGAGAAAGAAGAATTTCTACAGATTTTTCCCCCAAATAAAATAGCTGTTGGGTGTATGGCTTTGTGGATGAAAGAGAAAAAATATCCAGACCTTCAGCCACAAGGCACTGCTGCTAAAGATTCTTAGGGTGACTACAGATGAAGTTTTCATCATACAGTTGTTCTGTCTCATTCATGACTTCTTGGCGTGGGGAGGCGATGGTGCTGTCTTCCGCTTTTAACCCACCTGTGTTTTCCCATTGTTTCTTTCTTTTTTCCTTTCCCTTCTTAAAAAAAAAATAAGAGGAGGAAATGACAGAAGAGTTGCATGGTGTCTTTTGATGGGTAGCATCTGGACGTACCTTTGGACTGTTCTCTTTCTTTGGAAATAATTGTTGTAACAAGCTGTGGAATCTTTGAGTTACTTTTTGTATTTTCCTTTCTTTGGGGAGATTTGAGAAAATATTGAAAACCATCTCTGCAGGTTTACAGGCTAGAAGCAAGAAAAGAAAAGTAAACCGAGAGTCTCACAAGGCTGAGTTATTTCCACACCGCTGCAATGCAATATCAGAATTCCTACATAGCTTCAGGGCTCATTCAATCACCCCATGCCATTTAGTCTTTTTTAAAAAAATCTTTTTGTTAAATTTTCAGTACAAACAGCAAGACAGACTCCTCCTCCACAGAATCCAATAAATTATATCCACCCATGACCACAGCTGCTACAATACGTGTCATGACCAACTGATATCTAATGAATACAATAATTTAAAACTTTTAGTTTTAAGGGTTTTTTTCTTCTAACAGATATCGCACCAGAATATTCAACTGCCTTTTAGTGTGGAAACTCATCTGCATAATTATTACACAGCTGCATCTGACAGCTAGACTGCTCCTGTTGCTCTGTTGTTGCCCACAAAGGGTGGGGCTGGATTTCTCCAGTCACTTTTTCATAAGATGTTCAATGCTGCTGTAATACTATATTAACTTGATCCACTTCCTCATTCCACTACAATAGAACTAAGAAGTAACATGTCACAAATAATGTAGTAATATTTCACTATTTACTTGTTTGTGCAACAGGGGCATAACAAAGGCAGATTTCAAATGAGAAGCGTAAATACTTTATTGGTATAAGAAATAACATTTCTGGTTATGGTCCTCCCTCCACATTTTGGATTTGACTTTCATGAATGTGATTATTAGCAAGGTGCCCTCTTGCCTCTCCTCCATTCTCCCCCTCCAGTTCCCTTTCTTTTTGCCTGGATGCATCATGCCTTCCTTCACTACACCAGGCAAAAGGCAAGGGAATGGGACGGGGGAGCCCTGTGTGTGGAGAAGGAAGGTATGTGCATGCCTTTTCCCCATTCTCCCCCTCCTGTTCACTTGCTTTTTCCCCAAGCATGATTGCAAAAGGCAAGAGGGAAGAGGAGAATGGGGGAGGCATGGAGACGCCTTCTTCATGTTCAGAGTTGCCTTGTCCCATTTGCTTGCCTATTGCCTAGGAACATGGAAAGAGGGCACACGCACCTGGGCAAAAGGCAAGAGAATGGAGGTGAAGCGTAGAGATGGAAGGCACATGTGCCCAGGCAAAAGGCAAGGGAATGGGAGGGGGGACCCCAGAAGGGAATGGGAGAGAGAACACTCACTCAAGCAGAAGGGGGTTATTTGTATGGGTGTGTGTTTTACTTTCACAAAGTTTATGCACCCTGAATTCTCATGAAAGTCGAGAGGCTACTGTAGTTTTGAAAATTACTTTGGCAAAAGCCATTCTAAATCCTATGCAGTAAAAAAGGGTAGATATACAATTAAATTAATTAATTAATAGTTCAGACATCTTTTAAAAACAAGTAATGGCACTGGAGACCAGAGTTTGCTTCCGGGCTTGGCCACGGAAACCCATTAGTTGACCTTCACACTTCACACACTCTCAGCCACTGAAAACCCCATGAAAGGGTCGCCTTAAAGTTGCTGTAAGTTGGAAATACTTGAAAACACATAACAACAATGTTGACAAGCAATATAATGTCCTGCTTTTTCATTGTTACAAACAAAATACTTTTAAGAGGCAGCTTTTCAAGATATGCAGCTAAATATCATCTAGTCACTAGAGCCAGAGATTCAAAGCTTGGTTCCCAGATGTTGTTGAATTGATATGCCAGTAGTTCCCTTTATTTACCTACCAGTCTGCGTTTGGTACTTGTAAAACTGATTTTATTCATAGAGATGGAATGGATTGCAAAAACCATCTAGTCAGACCTCCTGCCATATAAGAATGCACCACTAAAGTCCTTCCAAAAGGTAGCCATCCAACCTCTGTTTGAAAACTTCCAGAGAGGGAGAGTCAATTCCCCTTGAAGCAGTCTTTTTTACTTGCAATTTGAATTCAGTAGTTCATGGTCTAGTCTCTGGAGCAGCAGAAAACAAGAGTGCTCCATCTTCTCCGTGACATCCCTTCAAATATTTAAATATGGCTGTCATAATCTGCTCTCAGTCTTCTCTTTTCCAGGCTAAACATACCCAGCTCCTGTATTCCATCAATCAGTCTTTATTTGTTTAAAACCAAAGGTCATGGCAAAACAGAAATAAAAGCAAACCCGTGATAGATGGGCCATCAGCTCCATAGATACCACTCTATTCTGCGTTGGTTAGGCCTCATTTGGAATACTGTGTTCAGTTCTGGGCACCTCAATTCAAGAACGATATCGACAAGCTGGAACGTGTCCAGAGAAGGGCGACCAAAATGAAGTCTGGAAGCCATGCCCTATGAGGAGCGGCTTAGGGAGCTGGGTATGTTTAGTCTGCAGAAGAGAAAGTTAAGAGGGACATGATAGCCATGTTTAAATATTTGAAGGGATGTCATATTGAGGAGGGAGTGGGCTTGTTTTCCGCTGCTCCAGAGACTAGGACAAGGAGCAATGGATTCAAGCTGCAGGAAAGGAGATTCCACCTGAACCTCAGGAACGATTTCCTGACAGTCAGAGCTGTCCAACAACGGAATATGCTGCCTCGGAGTGTAGTGGAGTCTCCTTTTTTGGAGGTTAAGCAGAGGCTGGATGGCTATCTGTTGGGAATGCTTTGATGTGTATTCCTGCATAGCAGGGGGTTGGACTGGATGACCACTGTGGTCTCATCCAACTCTATGATTCTATAAATATTCTCTCTCTCTCTCTCTCTCTCTCTCTGTGTGTGTGTGTGTGTATATACACATACATACATACATACATACATATATATATATATATATATATATATATATATAATTTTAAGGAAATCTGTTACAGATAGCAAAACTTGATGTATAATATATTTGTTCTGGTCAGTCAAAAGAAAAAGAAAAAGAAAACTGATTTATGAGAAAGGATGTGGGAATGACCGAATTGGAAACAGGAGTCAGTTGTTCCAGAGAACAAGCTGCATGAGGTTTAACTGAGCAGAGATTTGAATTCAGGTTCACAGATTTGCATGCCAAGTTGGGCACCTAGCTGTCACAAAACTCATGTTCCTTTTATTTTTCCTGATTATTATGTAGCATTTACTGTGTGTCACATACTAAAATGCAGTTTGTAAATCAGGAGAAGAAATACTCCATTTCCTTGAAGTCAGGTGAGGTTTGAAAACTGCAGCCTTATAAAGAAATGGCACTAGTAACTGAGGCATCTGTGTACAGAGCTGGCAGTGGTTCCTTTTGGGCAGGGATCTCAGCTCCACATGGCCTGCAACTTCCTGTTACAGCGTAATCCCCTTAATCCTGCTTTAGCTCTGTTAATTTTCCTCCTTTCCTCTTTTTCTGATCCGCTTTCTCTGTGGCGCATGAATCCCGATGTTCATCAGCCAAGCTTGCGACTGACTGAAGGGCAGCAGTGGCCTGCCGACCTTACAGGCTGTCTCCGGAGCGCCTAGTACCATGTGGCAGGGGCCCTGGGATGGTGGCGGTGGCTGAATGTGTCCCATTCTCTCTGTCTTACAGGCTGTGCAGTCTACGCCTGAAAAAACTGACCGTGCTGAGGGAATTGGACAAGGAGCTCAGCTCTGTGCTCATTGCTGTGAAGATTCAGGTAAGCTGCTGGCCTTGTTGTCCTCAGGTGTCTTTGGCAACTGCCACCATGGGTTTGGGTACTTGAATTCAATGTGTTACTCCTTTCTTCTCTCCCCCTTGCTTCTTGACATTTTTATTTTCATTTTGGTGTAGTCCTCTGCTGTTACAGAATCCTACTCATTTGTTGCACAGGTTTTCACTTTTAATTTGTTGTACAGTTTTTAATTGTAAAGCTGGGAAAAAAACATCATTGTGATTGTTTCTGCATGGCCTCCTGCCTTTCAGAAAATAGTGAGTGTTTTCTGATGTTGCTGATAAATGTGTTGGATCCAGTTGACTGCTGGCAGTGCTATAGAATGGCAAGATTAGGCAAGAAGAGCACAGAAGGGCTCAGTGGGACAGAATGTTGTTATTCATTATGCAAAAGAATCCTGCAATTATGAGATCATGGCTTTCCCTGAATTGTTATGCTCTTGCTTAAAAATGTATTCTGTTGCTTCATGTATATCTATATCTATCTATAAGCAATTTTCAGATAACTAGGAAAATTGTTGTTCCTGCATAAAGGATTCCTGGGATGCTGAACCCAAAGGAAAAAAGTCTTTGCATCCTCTAACCCAATACTTCTTAAAATATCTCGTATGTGTTCCTGAGCGTGGCAAGGTATTTTATATGTGCCCTTTGGCTACAATTTTCTTTCTTTCCTGAAAGTCCTCCAGGGATCACCAGTTGATGGTTCATGAACTAGCACAGGTCCGTGGACTACCGTTTTAAGTAACTCTGCAGTCTAATCAGCGATCCTGAATCCTTGGCTCTCTGGATGTTTTGGACTTCAGGTCCCAGAATTCCACACTCCATGTTGGTTGGAGCTTCTGGGAGCTGAAGTCCAAAAGATCTGGAAGGCCAAATGTTCAGATGCACTATTCTAACCAGTTGCATTCTGAGAATTCAGTATCACCTGAAAGCCAATATTGGTTGTAGAATTGTAGAGTTGGAAGAGACTACAATGGCCATCGAGTCCAATCCCCTACCGTGCAGGAACACACACTCAAAACACCCCCAGCAAATGGCCATATAGCCTCTGTTTAAAAACCTCTAAAGAAATTGACATCACCACACTCTGAGGCAGCATATTCCACTGTCAAATGGCTTTAGGTCTTTTTCCTAAATGCCTGGTCACTTATCCTCCTTGCTTACTGCGTATGTTCTGTTTTCTAGTCCAACTTTTAGGTGCAGCTCTTTTCTTAGTATCTGACAAATAAATCTAACAACTAATACAACAGAGTAATAATAAAGCATGGTGACAGAATTTTGCAGATCTGTGCAACAAAGAGCGTTAAGAAACCAATCCTGTAAGATCATCTTGCCAAAGGCCATTGAAATGGTGGCCTTCTCACTTCTAGATAATTACCTACCAAACAAAGATCTTCCTCACTTGGACTTGTCTCAAATATTATATCAAGAGACTATCTCATAAAGTGAAGATACCATATCATAAATTAGGGGAACTGCTGGTTTTTAATGAAATATCTGCCTGTTACATGGGAGGCCTTGTGTTCTGAACTTCAAATATGCTGTCAGGGGCATCTCAGACTTCATTCTCCCTCCTCTCCCTCTCTCCCTCCTTCTCTCGTTTTCTTGGATAGCTTCCATCTGGGGATGTTAAATGTGCTGTTCTTGTCCTTTGGGTCTCATAACCTTCTAGGAGTAAAGAAAAATATGATGCACATTACAAGAATATATGAATACAGTCTGTGCACCATGGCAGCTACCTCAGCACTAGAATGCAGGAGCTTTTTAGAAGCCTTTGAACACTTATCCATGCGATGAGACTGAAAGAAAAGAGTAGTTCGATTTTTTTAATGCAGCTTTTCTGTGGAAAGCACTTAATTACAACTCTCCTAAACAGACTATTCGAAGTCAAGGCTGTTTTGTGCATCACAATTTTGAGTATACTGACATCTGCACTTAAAAACTACATTGTAAGAAGGAGCAAATGAGTCTTTGGAAATATGTGTAATAGTGAGAGGCAAGCTCTAGGGAGCCATGATTGGTTTGCTGCCAGGAGTATGCTTCATGGCAAATTAAGTTTTCTGCAGTGTATGGAAAAGTTACTTTTTGGGGCTATAGTTCACAGAATTCAATCTAGTGGCAGAGCAAGCTGAAATTCTCTTTCCACTAGAAGGCTAAGACCTATTCATTCAGGCAGGCCTCTGATTTTTAATCATACGGCAGAACAATGTTGAAAGTGGTATTTTATGGGGGTTTTTAAATCTTGTATGTTTTTAATTAGTTTTCAAATGCTAGTATTTTAAATTGGTTTTAACTATCTGCTTTTAATACTATTGTTGTTTGATTTTTTTTAAAAGAAAACTTCTGTAATATAACATTTTCCACCAATTTTTATTTTAAATTATTGTCAGTTGCCTGAGGTCCCATGGCAGGAGAAGGACAGAGTATGCAATCAATTAATCAGTCAATCAGTTAATCAATACCATATTCTAGATGAACAGTGTTTGCTGAAAGTACCTGATTGGTCAGAGTGCCTGTGCCAGCTGGGGAATTCTGGGAGGTATAGTCCAGAAAGTAATATTTACAAATTCAGATTTGCTGCCACACAACCTGGGATGTTATAGAGCTATTATTCCACTTTCAACATCCCTTGGAATCCTGGGGTTTGCAGTTTAGGGAGGGGCCTCAGGATTCTATAGGATGTTGAAAGTAGAATGATAGCACTATAACAGTCTAGTGTGGAAATGGCCTCTGTGGCCATTTCTTGAATTATAAAGACAACCTCCTTACCTTGGTATGATAGCTGTTTAACTGTTGCTATTAGAAAGCTATAAGGGGGCATGACTGGGCTAAAACTAGATCAGGACAGAGTTTGGGATTTTTGGATTTCATTAAGAGCTTCCCTTACCTCCCCTCCCCAGTAATCTGAGCACTACTTCCAGGAGAGGGAGGAAATCTCCTGGCCCTCTCTGATACCAGATCCTTGTAGATAGTGATGACATTAAAATCTTGGTGTAGGGAGAAGAAAACCATAGAAGAGCCTTTAGCAGGAAGTCATTTACTAGATCATAATGATCTTCCTTAACCTGATCGGCAGCAGCTTTCCACAGTCTCAGAAAGGCTGGTTCTTTTCTTCTATGGCTTGCAATCTTAGGGGCGCAGAATCTGTGGTTATGCAAAAGTTTTGGACCTCAGCTCTCAGAAGTTCCAGTCATCATGGCCACTGGTAGGGAACTGGGAGAGATGTAGTGTATAACATCTGGTAGATAAAAGGTTTTCTCAGCCCTGAAATTGAACCTGGGACTATGAGTATAAAGTATGTGCTCTATCACTGAACTATGGCTTCTCATATTCTTATACACTCTTTAGCAAATCTCTTAGGCCATGTGTGTGTGTGTGTGTGTGTGTGTGTTGAGAGAGAGAGATGGAACAAATACTGTCCGTGATTTGATTTGTACCTGCATTTTAAAAAAATGCGCAGTCTGCTCCAAATATTTTTTACATACCTTCAAGCATAACCTTTTTTTTCTCCCTCTGAGTGGATGAGGTAAGAATAGATTGTTGAACCAAAAGGAAGACATGGTGACCTGTTGTTCTGATCTTTGCTTCTTAGGCAGCCAGGCAAGGCTCTGTCTTCGGTATCCTTCTGCTCGTTGTGTAGCCTTGGTGTATTCATGATCCTTTGACCTTCCCTTTCATTCTTTTAGTGAGTGTTGGGTGGATAGATTCCTTCTCTGGTGATAAAGGTCTCGCCCCCTCAGCTTGCTGGCCCTGCCCTTCCTGTGCTCTTGTCAGCTGTTAGTAAAGCTGTCGATGCTCCCGACAGCAGGCCAGGGTGAAGTGCCAGAGGGCTTTGCGTTCTCTCCAGGCATTTCTCTGGGCTACAGTCATTAGGATTTAAATCCAGGATTAGTAGTTGAAGCTGGTGGCTTTTAAAGTGGCTTCGGGGCCTAGTGTTTCCTTACATGTCAGGGTGGTCTTTACGTTAAAACCACCCAGAGTTTGGAAAAGAGACTTTCTCCCACTTCCAGAATTCCCAGCCACGTGCTGGCTAGAGAATTCTGGGAGATGGCATCCAAAAAGGGTTCTTGTTGTTAATTGCTGTGAGGTCAACTTCAATTTATGGTGGCTCTGTAAATCAGAGACCTCCAAGTCACCCTGTTATCAACAGCCCTGCTCAAGTCGTGCAAATTTTGGATCCTGAGTTCCTTGACTGAGTCTGTCCACCTATAATCTGGTCTTCTTCTACTGCTTTGTACCTTAACAAGCATTATTGCCCTTTCTAATGTCTTCTCATGATATGTCCAAAGTACAACAGTATTAGTCATTTCGGCTTCTAGGACATCCAGTCTCTGCTTAAAAGCCTCCAAAGACGGATACTCCACTACACTCCGAGGCAGCATATTCCACTGCCAAATATCTCTGACCGTCAGGAAATCCTTCCTGAGACTCAAGCAGCTTGAATCCATTGCTCCTTGTCTTAGTCTCTGGAGCAGCGGAAAACAAGCCTGCTCCCTCCTCAACATCATATCCCTTCAAATATTTAAACATGACTATCATGTCCCCTCTTAAGCTTCTCTTCTGCAGACTAAACACACCCAGCTCCCTAAGCCGTTCCTCATAAGGCATGGCTTTCAGACCCTTCAGCATTTTGGTCACCCTCCTCTGGACGTGCTTCAGCTTGTCGATATCCTTCTTAAATTGAGGTGCCCAGAACTGGACGCAGTATTCCAAATGAGGTCTAACCAAAGCAGAATAGAGTAGTACCATTACCTCCCTTGATCTAGATACCGTACTCCTGTTGATGCAACCAAGAATCGCGTTGGCTTTTTTGGCTGCCACATCACACTGCTGACTCATGTTCAGCTTGTGATCTACCAAGACTCCTAGATCCCTTTCACATATACTGCTACCCAGCCACGCGCCCCCCCCATCCTATATTTGTGCATTCTTTGTCAAAAAGGCTACCAAAATGTACTAAAAAAGTAACCTTTCAAATTTAATCCGCAGATGACCAGGGTCAGGGGTGTTATAAATCCCCTCGGGTTTGTTCCAGACTTTAAGGGAAGTAAACAAGGTGGTGAACCTACTTTGGGTACAGAGCCTTGGATAGCTCTGCAGCATCTGGAATAAGACCCAGAGTGCATTGACTACATGCACACCCTGACTTGGAAACCACCAGCTACCTGTGCAAGTTCATCTACCCTGTGGAAGCTGCTCAAAATGCAAGAGAAATTATAATGGAAGGGTTTGCCATGTGGATTCCCTATTCCACTCTCCCTGAAAATCTTTGCATGGAGAGTTTCTATATATACTGCATGAGTCCCAAAGCTGGATTTCAAAAATAGTCCAAAAATAGCCCATCCCAGTGGCTTTCTGTACATACAAGACATCAGTTACTTGCACTGAACTGCTAGCACATGCATTAAATCAATCAGTCAGTCTCTTGAATACAATAATAGCAGCTTCAGAAACTTCACATGTGAACCCATTTTCAACTGTAAAATTCCAGTGCAAGTAACTGTTCACATCCAGTTTTACTTAGTTACTCAAGCAACACAGAAAATACCAGTGGTAGTAAAAACAGAGGGAGATTCAGAAGCAAATAAGAAAGATGAAGAAATCTATACATTTTCCTTCAGTGCTGGGTTCCTTTTCCTTTGAGGAACCTGGAGCAATTGCTCTAATTGAACAATTTATAATCTGGCCCTGTTGAGCCCACTTCACAGGTGATGACTGCCAGTTGTCTTTATAGGGTTTTTCTGATAGACTCTTGAAGGATGCTTGTAGCTTATACAAAGGGCCATATTAGGGGTATGAGATCTCAAGCTCTGCCCTGAGTCACCAGTTTCATGGTCACTTCCAGATGGGAGACAGAAGATCACATTTTCAAGTTTTCAAGCTCTGAGGAGAGACAAGGGCTATTTGCAGATTTCTAACTGGAAGAGCTTTCTGTGAACCTGTCTTTCTTTCTTTCGTCTGTTTAAAAAACAAAACAAAACAAAAAACTGTGTTTTCTAGCTGGCCAAGCAGCTTGCTGTACTTTGCAAATTTTCATTGATTTCTGCTTTCAGATTTCAGTCTTGATTTGGTACAATTTATAGGCTTTTTTTTTTACGATTAAAATAATTGTTCCTTACCAACTTTCTCTGTGTAGGCAAAAAGGAATAATCCCCTCATTTCACCTTGGTCTGGGAACAGACCCTTTAGCTAGGGTTTCTTATACATATGTTTAATTATAAGGTGTGAGCAAGTGTGGTGTTGGTTAATACCTAATGCCTAATAACATCACTGTGGCCAAAGGGCCATCCCTAGGTCTCAGGTTTTGGCCCCAGAATCTCAGGGCCTGGGACATACCACATACCAGTCTCCTTGACATCCTCCTTTTACCTGAGGGAAGAGCTGTAAGTCAGTGGCAGAAAGCATGTCCTACTTGCAGACAGCTCTGGGTTCAAACCCTGACATCTTCAGGGTCAGGTAGAACCTGGAAGAACATGAGAAAAGCCATGTAGGATTAGACCATGAGCCTGTGTCTTTCAGCACTACATTTCCATAGGCATCTTGTCTTTGGCATTTGAGGGGGAATGCTGAACACCGTGCTGAATCAGACCAATGAAATCAGACCATGAATTCTGTTCATGCAGTGGCCAACCAGTTAACTCTGGCAAGCTGATCAGAGGACAAGACTGACACTGCACCCTGAGCTTCAAGATTCCCAAAAACTGGAGATGGTGGATGTGATGTATAGAAAGAATTCCACCTGAGACCTTGGAGATCAACGGCTAGTCTGGGTGAACATGGTGGTTGCCAGATCTCAGGGCTTGGCCCTGAGTAGTTTCTATATGTCATCTTCAGGGAGGAGGCAAGGGGGCAGATTCTTTGGTTTGGGGGCACAGCTGTGGGGAAGAGGAGCAGGCTGTGTGCAAATCTTCAACTCAAGTGGGTAAGCAACAGCTTCCTATAGTTTGCAAGATATGATTGATTTGTTGCTGCAACTTGCCAACAACTCTTGGGAGTCTGTGTATTTGTTTAATTAGCTTCCTCCTTCCCTCCCAGTCATTGTGGAGCCAGGACTTTCCCTCAATGCTGCTCTCCATCCATCTTCTGGTTAGTAATAAGTAGACAAGATTAAATGTTCCTTATTCCATCTCCTTAAGTCAGTGAGAAGGAATAATCTCTGCATTTCATCTTGATCTAGGAACAGCTTCTTTAGCCAAGATTTTTGTCTGTATTTCCAAACGGGAAAATATGTGTTTCTGCATTCACAATATGTGAAATAATAATATACTGATATACCTTGCAGGGCTGTTGTGAGAATTTCAGTGAAGATAGTGTGTGAGGAGTGCTTTGAATGTTTGAAAACATTATAAAAATGTTAAATATTATTATTGTTATTGATTCTGTTACTAGCAATCACGTAAGATATGAACAGACATGCTATGTTTTTAACAGGAAATCACACAGGTAAATAATATATTTTATTTTTTTTAAATAATCTTTATTAAATTTATACAAATAGAAGAACGAAAAGAAACATACACAAGAGAGGGAAAAGTACAGAAAGAAAAAAATAGTTAATATAAACAACAATCATAACGTATTCATATTAATCCAACAATCGTGTGAGACAATTGTATGACGGTCGTTTAACAACAATCGTGTGAGAAAGAAGGGAAAAGAAAAAAAAATTCTTTACCACATACAAGGTTACTCAAAGTCACTACTTAAGTTTTTTTTTAAAAAAAGGAAACACTTTTAAATAGTCTGCATAAAGCAATTAGTCTGTACAAAACAATTAGGTTACTTCCTAGTTTCTTCATCTATTGGTGATAACTTGAATTCAGTTCAACACCTCCTTCTAAATGTAAACATAAATAAAATATACCAGTAATTGTATAAATTCTATACTTAATTCTTTACACCACCCTTTACCCTTTAGATCAGTGGTTCTCAACCTGTGGGTCCCCAGTTGTTTTTGGACTTCAGCTCCCAGAAGCCCCAGCCACTATGGTCAATGCTCAGGGCTTCTGGGAGCTGAAGTCCAAAATATCTGGGGACCCACAGGTTGAGAACCACTGCTTTAGATGGTATATATAATTCATTATACCATCTATTAATTCTATATTACTTTTATTTAACATCCTAATATCTATAATAACTCTCCTTATCAAGTTAAAATCCACTCGTCTGTTATCTATTATACAGCAAACCCATTAACCATTAAATCTCTCTTCTTTTCCCTTACATAAAAGGTTTCCATCTTCTTAAAAATGATTCTATTGAATTTTAGCATCGTTGTGAGGTTGTCCATTTCTGCAAGCTGCATTAATTTGTTTGTCTGTTCATTAAGACTAGGTGTTTCCTTACATTTCCAATATTTAGCATAGATTATCCTTGCTGCTGTTACCATATATTTTATCAAATCTTTATATTGCTGTCCCCCACATTGAACTTGTTTACCATATTAAGGAGTAAAATTTCTGGTCGGAATGTAATATTTGTCTTTAGAATCCTTTGCATACATTTACAGATTTTTAACCAAAACTTTTTAACTTTACCACATTGCCACCACATATGAAAAGAAAATATATGAAAATAATATATTTTAATTTTAAAAATCCCATTTAAAAAATAAAAATAAAAAAACTGCAGTTTAGGGGGAGCATTTAGAATTCACAACCAGAGAGCTCTTTGGCCTCAGTAAACTACAGACCCTAGAATTCCACAGGATGTTGAAAGTGGAATAATAGCACTATAACAGTGTAGTGCGGGCATGGCCTGTATCAAAATCATTCAGTATATGACTGTTGTAGCAAGAAGTCTGTATGCATAGAAGTGGAAGGAATCCACAATACCAGTGCAAGAATAATGGGAACTGAAACTGCTAGATATGGCTGAAATGAATAAGTTGATGACTTTGATAAGAGATCATTCACTTATTAAATATAAAGAACAATGGGAGAGGGTTCTACAGTATTTTATGTCAGAAGGTAGAAGATTAGCTAGAAGGGGATTCGATTAACAGTTTAACTGAACTGGATGTGGGTGGAACTGATTTAGTCTAGAATAGGAAACATGGTGGAATAGAAAGTCAAATGTATACGAGTATAATGGTTTTTCTTTTCGCTTTCTTTTTCTTTCCTTTTCTTCTCCTTTCCCCCCTTTTCTCTGTCTCTTTTTCTCTTCTCCTATTTTCTTTTTCCACTTACTTTCCCTCCTCTTTTTTTCTTTTCTTTTTTCCTTATTAGGCTTTTTTAAAAACATGTAGTTTGTAGTTTTTAATGTATTTTAAAATTTTCTTTTTGTTTTGTTGGCTTTTTTATATGTCTATTTGATATGTTAATAAAAATATTTTTTTAAAAAAGAAAGAAAACTGGGCAACATGGGGAAATGACAGGATGAGATACAAAGGATCAAGAGAGATGGGGGGACCTTGTGTGAAATGGGAAGGAAGTATTCTCAAGTAAGTGTATAGAAAAGAACTGTTTATATATGCATGAAAATGAAATTATTTAGAACTGTGTTGTGATGTTTTAGAGTGGTTGCAGGTAAAGCTAGAATCATCATAATGGGAAGGTCTCATCTCTGGTTCTTAGTTATCAAATGATATCAGACTTTGCAAATGTGTCCTCTTTAGTTTGAAAATGTGGCCACATTTTAGTTGGGATGCATATTTGTGTAGTGCAGGGGTGAGAAACATCAGCTTATGGATCGTGCGCTCCACCAAGCCTGTTTTGGGGAGTAGAGATTTGATTTGGTTTGATTTTGCAGGAGGGGAAGTAAATCATTCTGTTGCCAAGTTAAAACATGACTTGTAATTTAAGTCTTTGGGACCTAATAGTTTTCTTCCAAAATGTGCACGTGTTTTTAAACAGTTTTAACCTTTTTAGCTGTTTTAACATGTTACATTCTTTAATACATTATCAGTGTGTTCATTCTTCTTTATTCTTTGTTTAAATCAAATTGACTTTGATGTAACTTAAATCATAGTTTAAATAGTTTCCCTGAAGAACTTCGTGGTCTAAATCAAGGTTTAAATTGCTAGAAATGGAGGTTGTGCTTCATCATGTTTTTTAGAAGTAGTATATTTTTGTACTTCTGCGAAACCTTATGTAACCTTGACCTCAAAGATACGGTGTCATAAAGAGATTTGTTGCTGTTGTGTCATTTCCAGCTTATAGCAACCTTAGGGCAAACCTATCATGAAGGTTTCTTAGGAAGGTTTGTTCAGAGGGGGGTTGCGTTTGCTTTCATCTGAGGTTGAGAGGGTGTAACTTGCCCAAGGTCACCCTGTGGGTTTCCATGGCTTAGCAGGGATTTGAGCCCTGATCTCCAGAGTCATAGGCCAGTGCAAAACCCACTATGCCAGACTGGCTTCTTCATTAGAACTAAGTATTTATTCTGAATGGTTTAGAATTTTCAGTCGATTCAGAAATGGGATCTCTTGCACTTATACCCCATGTTCAGTGCTACTCATCTCTCCAGATTCTCTGTTAATTCAACATCTTTCTTCTTAGAGAGACAAGGGCTTGAGAAGAAGACAGAGATTAAGTCCCAGGGTCTCCATCCCCAGCAGCCAGCTCCATGATCTGTTTTAAGACAGTGTTATTTAGCAGTACTAGTGGCAACAGGCTAGCAGGCATGCTGACCTCAGGCGGCAGAACAGGTCTCGGTTCATGTTTTCTTTATTCCACAAGACATTTCCCCAACACACATATATCAGGGGCTTTGCATTGTGGCAATTAAAATGTTGCTAGTAAATCTAGCCAGCCAAACTTGTCTGCTGCTTTCATTAATACCTGGGAATGGGATATGTGAGGGGGACAATGTGGGGAGTCCATATGAGGTTTAGTACTAATGCCAGTGGCATCTTGGCCCAAAGATGCTATGTAGTAATACTGGACCTGATTAAGGCCATTTCTGCACTACACTCTTATAGCGCAGTTATTCCACTTTCAACATCCTATGGAATCCTGGGGTTTGCAGTTTCTGGCCCCTCCCAAAACTGCAAACCCCAGGATTCCATAGGATGTTGAAAGTGGAATAATCGTGCTATAAGAGTGTAGTGTGGAAATGGTCTAAGAGTACAACACATGTAGTGCCTCACTCTAAAAGAAAGATAAGATGTCTTTTTACTATTGCTAGCTCCAGCTATGTATTACATCCATAATGGGAGAGGGGACTGGGCATGCTAGGAGGATTAGGGAAGAATTTGGGGGTCCTACCTACCCTGTCAGTTTGCACTGTTACCATATTAAGTGGATCTGGAAATGACATTCATATAACTGGAAGTTTTTTCAAGCTAATTTGTACAGTCTATTTTCTAATTTTTTTCAGGGTGGCAGCATTTTTGACAAAAACTGCAGTCCCCAGAGTAATTTTTTTCTCTCGATTGAAATAAGTTGTTTTTCAATTGAAAAAAAAAAGTGGAAGAGAGGTTTGCAGGTGTGCAAGGGTGGCAGAGACTGCATAGGAACCCCTGTAAGGGCCGTAGATCTATGGGATCTCTACTCTGGGAATGCTCAAGACAGTAAAATGTGTGGAAAGACTGTGTTTTCTGATTGTGGACTGGTGGTGGTTGCTTTTTTGTCAAAATACAACAATCATGTATCTCAAGGTTCATGCTGAAAATGGGGCACAAGAACAATAAGATCCGACTAACAGTAACAGTGAATGTGTAAATGCATCCCTTTGGTGTTTGAAGGTTGCATTTGAACTGCATGTTTAAATGCAAGAAAGCAGTATAAGAAAGCTATTTATCTGCCACATTAAATTCTGATATTTTACTTCCAAACAATTTATCTAACTTTTGAAGTGGCTGTGACAGGTATATATTTTCTGTCTTGTACTAAGAGAGTGTTTTTCCATTACAAACTGAATGCTGCCATAGCTAAGGACTGCAGTGCACACTACATTAAATGCTTGGTGTGTAGCTAAAGGCTTTGTTCTTTTTTACTCTAAAGTAACCATGTAGGCTGCCAACCTGGAGGAGGAGTAGGGAGCTTGAATCTTCCACCTCCAGTAAATTTGCTGCTATTGTAGAAATCTAAAAAAGGAAAAATCTTCCTTTGTAATTGGTGGGGCTTTTTAAAAATTGGGAGGAGGAGGATTTACCAGGGAAAAAACAGCTGCAGGTAAGGTAATAGGTACCTCGCACCTGTGGGGCCAGATAGATCTTGATGGGGTTTCATGCATGCTGACTTTTGCAAAAGAAAAAAAAAATGTAGCTACACACTATTCATTTGATGGAGTATATAGTTTAAGCCCATGGCCCACATGAAGCATATGCTGTTATTAAGAAAGGCCAATACGGATACAGCCTTCCGTGGCTCAGAGTCCCATTCCTTTAAAAATGGATTTCTTCTGCAGTTCATTCTATTTCTTTCTCATAATTGGAATCTAATTTTCCAGTTCTCACAAGTCACATGACCATTGGAATCGCATCATTTTTACACCCTAGATTACAACCGTTTTCAGGCTATAAGGCACTAAACAAGAGCATATTTTTCCTACCTTGTTGTGTATCTCAAATGACTGGAGGGATTTCTCTGAAACCAAACAAAAACATGTTCAGAAAATAGAAAACACATGCCCCAAAGGGGAACATTTCTGAATACTTTTTTCTAGTATCTGGGACACAAAAGCAGAACAGAAATGGCTTTGCAACTTAGGAGATTCTGTAGTGTTTGTGAGTCTCTGCTATTCAAGATAGCATCCAACACAGAAAGAGAGAGAAAAGAATCGCTTTATGAATACAAATGGAGAGATCTGTTTGACAGCAATCCCCTAATGGCAGCTTAAATTTGCAGCTGTGACTTGTAATGATGGATGGTCAGTGTACAGCTAAAATGGCCCAGTGCTTGTGTGAATGTCTGCGTCTCGACATCTTCCTGAATACTACAAGGAGGAAATATAATCACTAGCAGAGTAAGCAGTTCTGCAAGGGTTAAACCTTCCTTACATTGCACTCCACTTGATCCTCTTTCTCTCCCTTTTTATTTCTCACTGCTTACTTTCCAGATCTGCTTGACAATGACTCCCACCATCTCCATCCAACTTGGGCAGTAAGGCCTGTTGATGGGGGTGATGGGTACTGTAGTCCCAGACATCTGAAACACCACATTGGAGAAGGCTAGGCTAAATAGACTCTGGTCTAATTTGAAACCAATCCATTCCATTTTCTCTTCAGGGTCAGAGAGTTTCAGTAGCAGCTAGTCCATGGGTTGGAGGACAAGCATCTAACTGTCCTCTTGGCAGAGCTTGGAGAAGCTTCCTTTTGGACTACAGCTCCCAGAATCTCACAACGAGTTTGAGTTGCCAGATCAGGAATATAACAGGTTCTGAGAGCCAGGGAAGACTTCTTGTGATGTCTGCAGGGGAAGACCACAGTGAGGTTACAAAGGTGACGTTGCGTGAGGCAGCCCATGGTGATGTCATTAACCATACCTGAAGTATCAACCACAGTTGCACAGAGCATGCCATTTAAATTAAGAGGGGGAGACCCAAATCTAACAAATGAGGAACATACACACAACCACAAACACACACTTTTCAAGACAATGTTCTTGTCCTGAGATTCCTCTACCTTGCCCTGAGGTCTGGAGAAGAGGGAGCAGGCCTGGGGACTGAGGACTAGGCACTGAGATCTGGCAGTCTAACAGCAAGTGACTGTGCTGGCTCGGAGCATCTGGGATCTGTTGCATTTCCAAACTTTGTGTTCTTGCAGCTCCTGAGTGTTTAAGTCGGCGCGGGGAGGAGCTGGATATGTTTGTGGCTGAAAAAGAGAACTGAGGGGGCTGCTGTTTTCCACTTCAGCTTCCTGCCCTAGGGGAAGATTATAAAGGGAGGATCGGAGAAGCCAAGACTGATCCAGGCTCATTTCCCAATTTCATTTGATTTTCACAGCACAAAATGCTTCCCGGCATGAATAATTACAGAGGCAGCAGAACAAAAACAACTTGTTAACTCAATTTGTGGGTGATTATTTAGGTGTCACAACCAGCTGTTAAGCGGGTGGGATAATAGTACCCGGCAAACATAAGGAGAATAAAAATAAGGTTGGGAAATTAACACACACAAAACCGCTCAGATCAGACTGGTACATCTCATTCATTTTGAAGAAGAGGAAATGTCCCATCTTATGTAATTGAAATTGGGTAGAAAGTTTGGTATTCCAAGTGCTGGGCCAGTTTGCATGCCCAGTTTACCCTGGACTTGGAATTCATTAGAGGGTACAAAAGGCCTCTTGTAGAAAAGACCTCTTCGTACAGAATGCATTTCCTGCAGCACAACAGATGATCGGAAATAGTTCTGTATGCCTGGATCATTCCTGTAGACATTGGAATGTGGGGGAGTGTAGCCTGTGCGTATATGTAGCCCTCAGTGCCCTTTTAGCACCTTCTTGATCCTCTGAAAGGAGAGGATTTTTTTTCTGTTCCTGGAGGCCTCCCAGACTGGTGATTTTGGCTTCAAATAGATCACCCTCGTAATCTTCCAAATACCCCAGAGCAAAACTATAAGTGGACATCTGTTTTTGAGCAGCTAGCAACGAATGCTGGGACTGAAGATTCTACCCCCAGGCCTTCCACCGTTGCCAAACCCTTAGGGAAGGGGTGAATAATTGCGGAGGGCTGGGGGCTGCTAGAGCCCTCCAGGAGAACTTGGAAGACCCCACTTTTCCCACTCCACCACCACTACCCCTGGAAAAAAAAAATACCCCGATGACCTCAACCTCCTCGTTCTTTTAGGTCTCCCAACCATTAGGGAGGGCAAGAGTACTCTTTTACGCCCAGGAAAGACCCTTTTTAAAGAAAACTTCTGTATTTGTTTTGTTTTAAGACTTTTTCTGGGTCTAAAGTGGTCCAGGGAGCCAAGAAGTGGCCAAAATGGCATTTTGGGATAAAAATCCTGGGGTCCCTTGAGGCCACAAAAATGGCCATGCAAGGTCACGCTCCTGCCTTAGGGCTTTTGAGGTTGTGTTTTTCAGTTCTCGGCAGTGGTTGAAACAACCTCCTTCTCACACTCGGTAGGCTAAGGGAGTTTAATTTCCAGATCAGTAATAAGAACAGACAGCTTGATTGTCAAAATAAAATTTTTGTATAGTTGGGGAGTCAGTGACTTGAGCTATGGATTCTTCTTAAAATGGTGTTGGGTCTCAGGCAGGGACCATTTTTGGGAGAAATGTTTGTATCCACAGCTGTATTAGTGAATGCGGTTTAAGTATGTTACATAAAGAAGTATTTAACCGTGAACCAAGAGGGCATCAGAAATTGGAGGGCAAGATGACACTTTTCTAATTCCTGCTTTAAATAGCAGTTTCAGTGATGTTATCAGATTCAAAGAATAGTTGACAGTTGTCTTTCTCAATCAGTCAAAACCTTCTGTAAATTTTGGAGATGTTTTTATTGCTTTTGACAAGATATTCCTGAACATTCCTTCTATTCTTCTGAGAGCTTTTTTTTTTTTAATGCAACAACTTTAGAGTCTGTCTTTATAGCAAACATTATCCTATTCTCTTCTGTTATTTCTATGTTAACATGAGATGGTTTCCTTGAATGAAGCAGTGTGATGTAGTGGCTAGTGTGTTGGAGTGGGACTTGGGAAATCTGTGTTCTCATCTCTACTGAAAGATGGAACTCACTAGGTCATTTTCCACCAATAACATGCTCACAGCCTGACCAGCCTCACAGGATTGTTATGAGGATAAAGCATGAAAGAGGGAGCTCATTGGAGGAAAGATGGAATATAGATGGAACAAATACATAAATATGAAATAAATAGAATAAGCTGTTTCTTATTCAGACTACCAGATGAAGTAAAATGTTCTTTCTGGCACATAAGTCAACTGACAACAAACCAGCATTAATTGTTATGAATATTGGCATGCCTGAGCCAGGCTCTCTCTATGGCTAGATGGGATTCTTCCAAACAGACAGACTGAAAGTTAGAAAAATGTTGTTTTTATTTAATCAGATCTGGGCTGACAGATGTTCGTATAGATCTTCAGCTCTTTTTTTTTCCGGAGTGATACTTCCAGGCTTGAATCCTAGTAGCATTTTTTCCTTTCAAAGGGTGGCAAGTACTTTATTATTACTCTAAATTCAGTCTTGAAACCTATTCATTTAATTAAATGTTTATATCCCATTCCCTATGTAAAGATCCCAAGGCAACGTACAAATAAATGATTAATTTAAACAATAAAAGATGAGCCAGCATGGTGTAGCTGTTTGAGCATTGGATTACGACTCTGGAGACCAAGGTTCGAATCCCCGTTTGGACATGGAAACCCACTGGGTGACCTCGGGCAAGTCATACTCTCTCAGCCTTAGGGAAAGACAAAGGAAAACCTTTTCTAAACAACTCTTGCCAAGAAGATTCTGATAGATTAGCCTTAGGTTCTCGGTACACACATGCATGCAAAAAATCCCCACATTGAAATTATTTTAGCAGTCTAAAACATATTAAACAGTATCACAAGTTAAAAGAAGACAGATTAAAATGAGTTAAAAGGCATTAAAACAATTCAAAGCCATACACACTTATGGAACTGTATAAAACCAGTTAGGCTCCAAAGGTTGTTTGTAAATAACCATGTTTTCTCTTGGTGCCAGAATGATGTCTGTGTATATGGCCATTTCCGCACTACAGTGTTAAAGTGCTGCTATTCCACTTTCAACTCCCTGTGGGATTCTGGGGTTTGTAGTTTACTGAGACCAAAGAGCTCTTTGGCTGAGAATTCAAAGTGCCCTTCCCTAAACTACAAACCCCAGAATTCCATAGGAGGTTAATAGTGGAATAGCAGCACTTTAACACTGTAGTGCGGAAATGGCCTATGTCCTACTGCAACAGCTAAAGGGAAGTATCTTAAAACTGAGCCTTTTTCTTTTGGACAGGTTGGATGTCCACCTGTCAGAGCTGTAGACTCATATGGTAGCAGGAGGTTGCATTGGATTACCCTTGGAGTACCTTCTAACTCTGCAGTTCTGGATTCAAATTACAAGAAAAGGAATTTCATCTAAATATTAGACCTTTTTTTTCTGTAAGAGTTGCTCAGCAGTGGAATAGATTACCTTGTAGAGGGCTGGACTTTGCATCTTTCAAGGTCTTTAAACAAAGTTGGAGGAGCATCTTTCAGGAGTGCATTACTTGTTCATCCCTGCATCGCAAGGGAACTCGATGGCCTCTGTGATCTCTTCGAACTTCAAGATTCTATGATTCTGTAGTGTGGGTTTTTTCAACTTAGCACACCTAACCTGCTCTAGCATGATTCTGTCAGCGTTTCATTACTCCAGATTTGTGCATCTGCTGCTTTGATAGATAGCAGTGGCATAAATGGTGAATGTGGTGTACACATTCAGGAGTCAAACTGAGAAGGACTACACAGCCACAAGTTAAAAGTTGAGGAACTAAAGCATAAACATCTCAGTAGTTATACTTCTAGTTGGTTTTGCTCAGATTCTGAATGAGTGTGGAGTACTGTGAGTAATACTTTCTGAGTCTGGATTAGTAGCCCTCCCTGGAGGTGCCAGGGTAAAAATAGAAGTAGTAGCTTTTCAGGGCCCCCTAGGTCTGTGACGGGAATGTTAGAGGCTTATTGCAAGCAGAGTATAATGGGACATTTCCCTTAAATTAATGCTCCTTCACTCCACCCAGAGTGCAGTGCAGTTAACATAGACCCAGGGAAGCTAACAAATTTTACTGCTCTCCATTTTTAATAGCTGCCTGCAGGTAAGATCTGCAGAAAGAAACAAGCTGTTAATGTACCAGCCAGGCATTTGTACCAGTACTTGCTTCCTGCTATACTTCTACTTTGTTTAAATCATTACTTGCAAGGTTGAAGCAGCACCACTTGAAAAACCATTTTTGCTTGCAGTTCTTATTTCTCCCTCTGCCCTGCTCCTCCATCCTCCCAGACTTAGATGTCTTTATCCAATCACTTCCTCATTTCCTTGAATCTCAGTTGAATGTCATAAAATAAAAGGCTTATTTAACAGACCTTCTGGTGGTAACAGGACAGTGGCAGATGAGACGAGTCACTCGGTCTTTTGAAAAAAGATCCCATGAATATCAACTAGAATAATCTTTTGCTCTGTTACCCTTGGATGGTATCAGACCCAGCTGACGCATGAACTCTGTGGCCCACATAGTGAATTCTAGCAAGAACTGCCTCACAAATTAGTATTGGAGAATGCATATTTATGAGTAATTAGTGATGGCACTAGTAGTCAGTCAAGAATGAGTTTCCAAGAGGATTCTAGTCCACAAAAGCTTATCTGTTATTTGTTAATCTAGGAGAGGGGAAACGAGTTTTTGCATTTCAGTTCCCATCAGTCATAGCCAGCATAGCCAGTGGTGAAGGATGATGAGAGCTGTAGTTGAACAGTATATGGAGAGCTACATATAACTCATCCATGTGTAATCCTTTAAGGAAGGGTGAGAAAGGTGTGCCCCACCAGTTGTTGCTGCTGGACTGCGGCTCCCATAATCTCTCCAACCCTTGCCAAAATGGCCAGTGGGGAGAGATTATTGGAGCTGCAGTCCAGCAACATCCTTTGCTACTTTATGGTGCCATATCACTGTTAATGTTCCTACAAATCATATCCAAAGAAATGGCAGTGTTAGTTTGCATCAGTATACAAAAGAATCTTGTAGCATCTTTGAAACTAAATGAAAGACATTTGTAACATAAGCTTTTGTAGACTCAGTCTTCATCACATGCATCAGATCAAAACATCTTTCTTTCAGTCTCCAAGATGTTACAAGATTTCTTTGTATAATGTTCCTACGAGACTGGTTTTTACCTTCCTGGGAGGGAAGTTGGCCTGATGCTTGAAGGACAGGGTTCCCATCTTTACTGTGAAAATTAGGAAATGGCTTCTAGGCTTTTATCCTATATTGCCATTTACTGCTGACAGTTTAGATGTATGATTTGTGTAAAATAATAGACGTAGTTTAGTACCACTTGGAAGTGAAGGGTGATAACATCCAGATCCAGAAATGCAGCTTATCAAATGCTTTTCCAGGAGACAGAGTTCTAAACCGAGTGCACACACAGCACAAGTAAGTACTGACTACACATGCAACATTCCCATTTCTTCATGCCTTCTTCCGTTGCTTCTTGAAATATTAGAATATCTTCTTTTTATGCAAACAGGAAACTAAGAGGAAGGGATGGTAGCTTCCTTGAGGCCATCCGGCAACTGCTTAATTGGCTCAAATGAACACTTTCTTTCCAGAGTTTGATCAGATTCTTCAGCTGTTAAGCTACAGTTGGCTTTTACACTGCAACACTCCACTGTGTCACACCCTCTCAACATTTCACAGATGAAATTCAGGACACATGTGGCCAAGCAACATCAGAGAGCAGTCAAGATGGTAAAAGTTATTAACAAGGAAGAGGGGAGGCTGCAGCAGTTTGTTTTTGCTTGAGCCTACAGGGAAGGTCAAGATTCAATCCCTCCTCTTTTCTCTTGCCTGCTGAGTTAGTTGAACACTAACTACTTTCACATGTTGAACTTGGTCTGCACCAACTGAAGTAAACCAAGGATGAAAATGAAGAGGAGGAGGTGGAGGAGGAGGAAAGAGAAACTGGGACATTTTAAAAGGAGCTGAAAAAGTGGGACAATAGAAGCTTAATTGAGACTGTCCCTGCCAAATTGGGACAGTTGTAGGATGTGGTGTACCTACCATAATAGTACAGAAAACACTTCCTTTCAGTTCTAACTTCTTCCCACATGCCTCCTGCCAATGCTTTCTAGCTGTCTGGTTGTTAGTTCCCCACCCCCAGCAAATATTTTCCACTTGTCTGTTTTAGTTCATTCAAGTCCACCCCAAATTAGCCTTGCTCTGAGTGTCAGTCATTTTGCCCTCATTCCTTTTGGCTTCTCTTTCATTTGTATTATGCAAAGTATCTACCAGAGGCATACTGTCAGTGTTTCTACCATAAATTCAGACCTGTTCAGGGTCTTATCCTTTGATAGAGCAAATGCTGTCAAATTTCTGGGAGCCTGGAGAAGCTGAGGACAATTGGCCCTTAGAGACAGTAATGCATTATTTAGGCCTGGGGGTTTGTAATACACAGATCAAATTAGAATGGCAGAAGTGCATCTAAGATCAGAAAATACAGCATATGGCCTTACTTTAAGAGCTGAACTGGTATCTGGAAATGGATAAGGGCTAATTGTATGTGTGTATGTGCCTTTATGTCATTAGTGACCTCATTAATTTCATAGCATTTTCTTAGGCAAGGAATACTTAGAAGTGTTTTTGCCAATTCCTTCCTCTGAAATATAGCCTACAGCACTTGTTATTCGCTGGCAGTCTCTCATCCAGCCAGAGCTGACCTTACTTAGTTTCCAAGATCAGACAGAATCTGAGGGCTAATTAACTGAAACTTAATCCAGACAAAATGGCCATGCTGTTGGTAGAGCATTCATTGGATTTGGGGTTGGCTGGTAGGTGGATGATCTGTTTTGGATGGAGTTGCACTCCCCATCAAACACAGGTGATGAATTTGCAATTGCCTGCGGTCACAGTCCTCTAGAACCCATTGGGAGTTCCACCATTACTCAGTGCACCTATTTCATCATTTCACTGGCAGATTAGTGGCACTCTGTGGAATGACTCTTTGTGGTTATAGAGTTCCATGCAGCAGCACTCTATGGTGACAGCTGAACAGGAAAGAGGAAGGCAGGGCAGAAAGATGGAACAATTGTGGCTTAGGTGCTAGTAACAACTTCAGTTGGAGGTTTTTCTTTGGGAGAAGAAGCACAAAAGGCTTGCAGTTACTCAGTCAATTTCAGTCTATATTCCAGACCCATGCCCTTAAGAATCAAGTCCAGAGCTTGGGCACCCTGTTACGTCTGTGGCCATTTCTGCACTAGACTATTATAGTGCTATTATTCCACTTTCAACATCCTGTGGGGTCCTGGGATTTGCAATTTAGGCAGGGGCCTCAAGGGCCCTTCCCTAAACTGCAAACCCCAGGATTCCATAGGATGTTGAAAGTGGAATAATAGCACTATAACAGTCTAGTGTGGAAATGGCCTGTGTCTCACTTTGAAGGCTCAGCCGGCCTCTGTGGTTGGTGCACCAGTTGTGCTTCCAAACAAAGAGATTCTAGTACTGTAAATCAAAATGACATTGTGCAGTGATTCTATCTGCAACTTTGTTTGTTTGTTTGTGGTAAAAAAAAGAAGAAGACTGGAAGAGTTACAAATCAAAGACTGTGCTACCTGCATCTCCCTCAGTTCTGTGAGTGAGGCTGGGAACTTGTGCATTGAAAGAATTGCCTTGAAAAATCCAGAGAGAGACTTGCAATAATTAAAAATGTCCTGATAGTAGACTGTAATACTGCAGTGCTTTGTACATGGGGCTGCTCTTGAAGTCTCTTCAGAAACTGCAGTTAGTTTAAAATACAGGAGACCTTTTAAACTGGAAAAGGAATATGGGAACATAATTTCCCCAATATTAAAAGACATTTACTGACTGTCAGTTGGTTTATGGACATCATTCACTAAGCTAGTTTTGGCATATAAAGCTGTATATTGTTTGGAAGTAAGATATCTGAAGGACTCTCTGTTCCTGTATGAGCCTGCCAGTTCCCAAAGCTTTTGTGGGAGGCATTCTTCCCACTTTCTGAGATGAGAACTTAAGGGCAGTCAGTCATACTGGGTCAGAACAAAGGTGCTTCTTGTCCCATGTTCTATTTCCAGCAGTGGCCAATCAGGAATGCTAAAATAAGAGCTTGAAGACAAGAGGCCTTTTCCACTGATGTAGACTCAAGTCAATTGACTCAGACTCAAGTCAGACTTAAGTCACTTCAGTGACTCGACTCGGACTTGACTCGGGGAAAAATTACACACTGACTTGACTCAACTTGAGACTTGCATATTTTTAGCGACTGACTTGCTGCCCTTGGTCCAGTAATATAACATGTTCGTCCAGAAACCTTAGAACTTACTGTCACATGACAATCTGTCTCAAGCCCAAAGTATAGACACATTTCTCAGAGGAAACAGCAAATGGGATAGGCAGTGGGCTTGAGATTTGGTCAGCAGCTGTCCCCTTTACATATAGAAGGAGCTTTCTAAAACTTTTCCTGAGAGCAGAAGGCAAGACTCATGCCCAGAGTACAGGGTGCGTATCTCAGAGGGGAACAGAACATGTGTTAGGCAATGGGCTTGAGAAGGAAGAATCCTTCCTTCTAAAGCTCTTGAAGCTTCAGTAATAGGGAATAATCTTATTCCCCACTTCTGAAAAAGCCTTCAGCTTTGCAAATGGGAAGTAAGAAGGATCCTGTTTCCCACTTCCAAAGCTACAGATGGCAAAATCACAAAAGTGGAGGACCAACTCTACTTAAATTGTTAAAACTGACTTTATTCAACTCTGTCCAGAAATTCTGGAATACAGGCTGGGGTATAAAGTTGGCTCCCAGACTTGAGACTTGACTCAAGACTTGACCTGAAAGTATCTTCCAAGGACTTGAGACTCAACTTGAGACTTGAAGGTAGAGACTTGAGACTTGACTTGAGATTTGGAGTAAAAGACTTAAATACATCACTGGTCTTTTCCCATTCTTGCTCCCCCAAAACTGCCATTCAGTGGCATACTTTTTAGTGCTGGCACCTCAGCTGCACAATGCTCTGTCTAGGGACAGTTGTTTGGGATTTACTCCTTGACTTTACGTGTCAGATAGAGATGTATTTCAGAGGAAGAAACTGGCAAAAACACCTTAAGTATTCCTTGCCTGAGAAAACTGTGAAATTAGTGGAATTGCTGTAACCCGACAGGCAACTTGATGGTATGTAAATGCACACAAAGAGATGCAAAATTTCTCAGAGTACTGAAGCAATATATACTGAAGCAATTGGAAATTTAAATATATATAATACTTATTTTCATATCAAATCTAAACTTATTTTACTGCTTTTGTAACATGAAGTGCTTCATTCATTATTGAGCATCTAAAATTGTACTATTTGGCATATTTAAGAAATGCAAAAACATAAAAGCCTTGTCCTTTTTTACAAGAAAAATTGTAAATATACTCTCTACTAAAGAGAGAGAGAGGCAGACTCTTGCACCATATATTTCCTAAGCACATACATCTTACTTTTCCCATCTGAGAAGTAGGAGGAAAATGAAAACAAATTGCACAAATATTGAAATAAACAAAAAGTATTGTCTGAACAGAAGCAGACCCATGTAGTTACATTGTAAAAGATCAGGCTAACAGCATGTTTGGATATAAAGATTTATTCAACACTGTAGGTATGGAAATCTTCAATATTCATCATCACCACAAGAAATGACTCCTCTACCTGTTCCTTTCTTGGAGATGGCTATATCCACTATGTGCAAAACTGCATCTTGGATTTGAGTGATATATATGTCTAGAGTATGCACAGAGATGATTGTTCTCTAATTCTGCAGACTGTTTTACATACAAATCTTCAGACTGCACTATTCCTAGCATTTGGAGTGAGTAAAACCTTGTAGAAAATTTTCTCTCATTCTAGAGGAGAAAATACTTATTCAAAGCTTACTTCTGTGCTTTTCAATTTTCCTTTTTTTTTCTACTGGAAAAATTAAAAATCTGTCCTTGGAAAAAAGACAGGAATGTGTACACACACCCTTGATTCCCCTCACCTTGGTCCTTCATATTTCTAGTGTCTGATAAAAACATTGTTTTCCCCAAGGTTTTAATTAGATGTTTCTGCTGCTTTCTGTCACAGTAGTGTTGCGCTAATAGTTTTGTTTAGTTGATGCTCTGCTTTTATTGTTGGTTTTACTTTTTTTACATATATCTTACTGTCAGCTGCCTTTGAAACTATGTTTACAGCTAGAAAGTAAGGCAGAATGCCTTTTTTTAAAAAATGAATTTGAGCTTTCTAGTCTTCTGTCAACATTTTGGGAGTGTATGGTCCATTTATTTGCTCATGTGGCATTTAGAATTGTTGTGCACATTAATTAAAAGTGTGTGATTCAGCCTCTTGGGAAGCCCTCACAGATACATCTGATGGGAACACAGGAGAGGGCTTTCTTGGTGGCTGTTCCCAAGCTCTGGAACTCCGTGGAACAATTTTTTTCTTTCAATGGGTCTTTGAGAGCTGGCTGCTTGGGGTGGGGAGAGAGGGTCTTTCATATGTTGTGTTGTTTATATTTGTTGTCCTTCTTTTTAATGGTCTGTTTTTAATACTACTGGTTTTGTTTATAATTTAACAATATCTTAGCTTTTATATGATGCAGAATTTAGCTGTACAGGTATACCTCAGTTAATGAAGCAGATGCGTTCCTGGGCTTTACTTCTTTAACAGAAACTTTGGTACCAGAGGCAGAAATAACATGGAAGGAACAGGGATAGGTTCCTACACCATAAATAAGAAAAGGAGTTCAGCTTGTTTTAGCAAACCTGTTATTCAAATCTAGCATTATAAACATGTGAAATGTAAACAACCAGGTCAGGTAAGCCTTGGAGAAGGAAACAAAAACATTTTGAATATTCCAGGGACCACGGTTCTTTCAACAGCCTCCACTTTTCTTATGATTTCCATTTTGGTAGCAAAACGTATAGATGTATGCTCTTCCAACATGTCCGAGTTGCTGGTGAAGCAGCTTAATCTACTTTCCCCTTTTCTTTTCACACATTAATGATTCTGGAGGCTACTGTTTACCTTGCGCGTTGTGTGTAAGCATACACAGCTAGAGCAAAATTCCATTCTTCCCAGATCAAGCTTTATTGCATTGTTTACTGCAGACATGCTGGTGCAGCCTTACACTGAAAGTCTGTCTTCCCCCAACCCTTCTTTACCATCTTCCCAGTGCCAGTGCTATAGAAAAACCCTTCCAGCTAGACAGAAGACAAGAAGGGGAAGGGGCTGGGCTGGGCTGGGCTCCCATGAATAGGCTTTGTTAAAAAGGAGTCTATTTGTCAGAGGCTTTGTGAACTGAAGTATGCTTGTATATGTTTTAAATTTTTTAAGCTGCCTTGAGTTCAAAGTTGGGAAAAGAGGAATCTGAGATGAGGAAAAGAGGGAGTCTTTGGAGAGAGAGAGAGAGTGTGAGGGTCTAGCCTCCTGGCACCCCCCTACAGCTTACTAGATGGCATTTAGGATGCTGGCTTGCCTGCCTGCCCATTACGGGATGCTAACAGAGCTCTGGGCCTCTGCTTGAATTTAATTGGCACTGCCATTTAATTCTACTAACCAAGTAGTCCTGTTTTTTGGACAATAACCACAAGAATCCTCCAAACAGCATGGCCAAAGTTTTGAGAGTTGTAGTTTAAAAGTGGAACTTTCCTAAGCTCCAACAAGTGCTGTTTGTGTCTTGGCATTGTGCTACAGAACCTCTTACCCTTTCACACCTTCTCTATCAGCTGCTACTGTGGGCAGGCAGGTGGCTAGTTACCCCTAACAGGAGTGACAGTATTTCTGGTACAAGCTAGTATTGCCACTCGGCAACATTAGAACTGGCAGCCCGGTGACATTGGCTTTATGTCCTACCCATGATTATGAGCATCTTCGCACTGTCAGGTGAAATAACAGACAAGGCTCTTTAATGGTTCTGCAGAAGGAGGAATTTCAGCAGGTTTTCCTTGCATGACTGCTGGAATTCCCTTTTCTACATAACCGTTAAAGAGAGAAGAACCCTGTCCCTTATTTCAGCTGGCAACCCTTATTCCTCCTTCACTGTCCTATCTCAGTCCTGGCACAGCTGATAAATCAAACAAAATAAACTGTATATCTCCCAGCTTGTTACTTACTTCCAGGCAGTAAGCAAGGAGTCATAAATGAAGTCCAGCATAAACAAAGTCTGGCAGGGTTTCACAGCAAGGGAGTGTCTATGGTTAATCCAAGCATTTGTCAAGGCATCCAGAAAGGTAGCAAGTCAGATAAGCTCTAACAAATCCTGGAAGGGAAGGACACCAGCTAAATAGACCCAAAACCTAGTGCAGCTGTGCCTTGATTGCCAGTTATAAATTCTGACAGAACAATGCTGGGTCTCTCTTTGCTGCCTGTGCTGTACGAAGCTGGGTCTAGGTAAGTGTTCTTCTGTATCTGAAGAGGCAGGACTCTCTGTTGAAGCTGACACCATCCCCTGCTGTTTCTGGCACTGCAACCTCTCTCTGTACAGAAGGCCCTGGCATGCTTTCTGTTTCAGCCTCTAGTGTTCCCTCTGCTTAAGACTGAGTCAGAGTCCATACTCTGGAAGCAGGACGTGACGGCCACACTCCGAGGCAGCATATTCCACTGCTGGACAGCTCTGACCATCAGGACATTCTTTCTGAGGTTCAGATGGAATCTCCTTTCCTGCAGCTTGAATCCATTGCTCCTTGTCCTAGTCTCTGGAGCAGCAGAAAACAAGCCTGCTCCCTCCTTGACATGAGATCCCTTCAAATATTTAAACATGGCTATCATGTCCCCTCTTAACCTTTTCTTCTGCAGACTAAACATACCCAGCTCCCTAAACCACTCCTCATAGAACATGGCTTCCAGACCTTATCTTCACACCAAACTGGTACAGTGCCAGGACGATAGTACTTACTGTTTCCTGTTGAATGTGTCGATTGACCCTCTTGAAAGTGAGCCAAAGAAGCATGTTGGTTTTTGCATGGGCCAAGAGATGCATTTCAAAAATATCCCTAGTAGGTGATAGGAAGGAAATGGCATCTCCTTGACACAGGACTATATGTAGTACAGTGTGTATCTGGCTGGTTGTCCAACATTGTTGAGCTGAAAGTTATCATTTTTGGATTTTTTAACCATCCTGTTAATCTAGGATCAATTTTGAGAGAACTATAAAACAGGGGCAGGTTCTGACCTTGATCTTTGGACTTAGGGGGAATTTTTTTTAAAAATCAGGTGTTCCCATGTTCGATTGATGTCTATTAAATTTAAAAAGAAGAAAGTAGATTCAGGATTTAGTAATATTTGAGGCTTAACATAGTGTTATGTTTAGAGATCCTCAAAGTGTGCAGTTTTGTTTAAGAACAGGAAGTTCAGGTTGAGATTTGATCAAGATCTGCCTACTTCTACTGTGATAACATTTATTTCTAAGGATCCTAGACATCAGCAGCTGTTGGCTGGTCAGCCAGAAAAATGGCCAATAGTCTATAGCTGAGAAACATCACTGTTTTCAATTACAACCGCCAGAGTTCCCCGACCAGTAACTTTTCTCAGCTCTTCTATCAGTAGACCAAAATTGATTATCTACTCCTTCAGAAGTGTGAACTTCTGTTGCACATTTGCTATGAAGTTAAGGGAAAGCTGTCAGAATCCATGTTACTTTGAGAAAACAAAAGCACCTGTCTCAGATGATGTGATGAGTCTCTGATCTGTTCACACAGGCACTGAATAAACTATAAAAGCATTAATTGTACCTTTCAGGGTTCCAAATTCCTAAACGTGTAGAGGCCTTCATCCTCTTTCATTTGATCTGCGTTATCATTTAACTTGAAATATTATTTTCTTTCCTTTTTTTAATAATAAGTGGAGGAGGTCTCTAGGTTCTGTTCCCATTGTTCCACATGTTATCTTGGAAGAGTCAGTTTGCCTAATGTATACAGATTAGCCAAGCATTGCATATACCAGCTTTTGCCTTTTGAACACATGGGACTGTGGCTTCCATCAACCACAGCTGTAAGAGGCAATAATAACTATACAATTCCCAGAATCCTTAAAGTTAACAATTCCCAGAATCCTTCAGCAGCGTGGGCAGTGGCCTTGCTGCCTGGGTGGTTCTGAGAGTAGTAGTCCAAGAAAGTAACTTTACCAGAAGAGGAATGTGGCAGCCACCTTTTCCTTATGTGTGTTGCTTTCTAACTCAGAAAGCATCAAATGCACTACCTTTCAGGCCCTGTCTTTGATAACACTTAGGGGATTAATATTATTTTTAAACTAATTAAAAGGGCATTATCAACACAGTGTCTCTGAAGTCCTGATGAGCATATGGGGGAGCTACTGAAACCCTGTGCAAACTAATCCTTTTCCCTTTCCCTTCCCAAGGTGAGCCAGGTTGCAGATAATCCTGCTGGAAGCAGAACCTCTTTTATCAAAGAGAAATCCTTGTAATATTTGCCCCTGAGTCACGCTTATGCCATGTGGCTTAATAAAGCAAGGCAGGTAGATAATTTGACCTTGCTGCTTCCCCTAGCTTCTTCTCTGAACTTCTTGGCAGTGAGGAGAGTACACACACACACACACACACACACACGCACGCACGCACATGCACAGACTCACCCTGCAGCGAGGAGATGAGCCCTTTGATTCTACAAACCAGGAAACTGGCCATTTATCCTTAGAAGTAGCTTGACAGCCAGAGAGAAATGGAGATCTAAGTAACCTGCAATGTGTACAGGGCATTTGGGGGCACCTTCAGTTCGAGAGTCTCCGGCTGAGCTTACTAAAATGGTACTGTGTTTTGTGGATTGAAACCAGAGACTCGGTTCTCTGCAAACACTTCTGGCCAGGAAATTCACCTCTGACCATTTAAATGTTGAAGTGTTCTTATTGACTTACCATTTATATTTTTGAATGCTTTTAAGGCAGATCTCTTAGGTATCATATAAAATTGGTTTAAAAGAGAAAGAAGATAACCATTTTTAAAAGCCCATAAGAATACATCTTAAAATTTCAACACAGCCTTAAAGGACCCAACTACATAAATTGCAGGAGCTGGCGGGGGGGAGTAGATGTGCACAGAAAAGCCACTGTCTGAAACTTGCAGGGACTAAAACTTCAAGGGACTAAAACAAAAATGAAGGACCAGGGAGAATGACCAGGGAGAATGACTTTGTCTGCTCTTAAGGAGTGCAGGCGTTATGGGTTTGTCTGTACTATAACATTATATTAGTTCTTTGATGAGATAGTTGGAATTTTCTGCTACAGAAATCTAGTCCCCTCCATTCGCCAAAGTACTCTCAGTGCCTGTTTGTGCTAGAAGATTAAATGGATTTAATTCTTGCTCACTCTTTCTTTGGTACTATCTATGTTGCTAGCCAAACTATAAATCCCAAGAGTCCTTCGGATGCAGCCATAACAATGAAAGTGGCATGAACTCCAAGTCCCAGGGTTCCATAAAATGGAAAGAGGGCACTTAAAGCAGTGTGGAAGTGATGTAACTAGACAGTACAGATGCATCCCTTGTGAACTTTTCTCAGAAATCGGTCACCAATGAAGAAACCTGCTGTCATGGCTGTCTCACAGGTACCAGCCTTGGAAAGAGCAGCCCAAAGTACTTGGCCCTTTTTGGCTGTTTTCCCCACATGTGGAAGGCAGAGGAGAAATGAAGATGGCTGCACACTCAGCTAGTGCTTCCACAACCCATTTAGCACTTCAGCCAGGGGGAATCTGATAATATGAGAGGTGTTTCCATGCTCTTGAAATCGTCTGGCTGCATCTGGGTCAAAAAAAGGGAATCTCCCATCTTTACTCCCCCCTCCCCAGGCAAAAGGTTCCTCACTCTTGTTTTAAACTGTGTAGTATTTCTGTTTCTTGCCATCTAGATTTTTCTCCCTTTTCCCACAAGAGGAATTGTGGATTTATTGGTGATTGGCTGAGTCACTGAGTGTGTCATCCCTTGGTCTGGGTGGATGACAGGGTCGTATTCCTTTGACTCGAATTCAGGCTTGCCAACAGATATAAAAATGAGTGTTTCAGAGGATCCTTGGTATTGTGTTTGCCTTTGATCTTAGAAATTTATAGTCCTAAAGTATGATACATATAAAGTATATAGAGATAGATTTAAAAAAAATAAAAACAATACCTCTGTTTCTAACCCACCCTCTGTCTGATTGCTCCATAGCAGGTGTTGCTTGGTTATTTATTAGGAGCAAATGTTCTACCCAGTTGCCTCTAAGGCCATTTCTGCACTACACTCTTATAGTGCTATTATTCCAATTCCAACATCCTATGCAATCTTGGGGTTTGCAGTTTAGAGAGGGGCCTTTGAAGCCCCTCCCCAAACTGCAAACCCCAGGATTCCATAGGATGTTGAAAGTGGAATGATAGCACTATAACAGGCTGGTGTGGAAATGGCCTAAGTGTTTGCCTTCCCTTCCCCCCTCCCTCCTTCTCCTTCTCCTTCCTTCCTTTCCCTTTTTCTTGTTCACTTTTATATTTTCCCTTCTCCTGTTGTCTTATCTTGTCTTCCCTTCCCCTTCCCCTCCCTCCCTCCCTCCCTCCCTCCCTCCCTCCCTCCCTTCCTTCCTTCCTTCCTTCCTTCCTTCCTTCCTTCCTTCCTTCCTTCCTATTGAAGTATCTTAATATTGTCTAGCCCAGGGCTTTCCAAATGATGCGTCACAACACGTTAGTGTGGCACCTGAAGTGTGTAAGTGTGTTGCCTTCCCGGGCTAAGAAAGACCCCCCCACCCGAGCCTCTCCCACTGCCACCCCCTCAGCAGCAAGCCAGGATCAAGTAGGAGGGCTTCCTTTCCGCTGGTGCCACTCTCACCAGGGTCTTTCCTTAGTGAGGGCAACAGAAGCAACCCAGGATCAGTTGGGAGGGGGAGCTGCCTTTCCTGCTACTGCTGCCTCGCCAAGGTCTTTCCTTGGTGAAGCATCTTTCCTTGGGGTCTGTCCTTGGCGAGGGCGAGGGCAGAAAGCCAGTATCAGGAAGAGAGGCTGCCTTTCCCGCTGCTGCCACCCTCACTGGGGTTTTTCCTCAGTAAGAGCAACAGCAGCAAGCCAGGATTGGCGGGGGGCTGCCTTTCCTGCTGCTGCCACCCTCACTGGGATTTTAACTCGGCGAGGGCAACGGCAGCGAGCCCAGATTGGATGGGGGGCTGCCTTTCCCACTGTTTAACCCCTGGTCTGCTAATAAAACTGAATTACTGTGTCGCAAAATGGTGCATATCCAAAAAGTGTTACCAACATGAAAAGTTTGGAAAGCTCTGGTCTAGCCCTTTGTCATGAGGAGTGTGGTGTACTTGCATCCTAATTAGAGACTAGGAGAGTTGTTTTTTGACTGCAACTCCCCCAGGTAGTGTCCAAGCTGGCTGGAGGAATTGGGCAGTTGTAGTCCAAGCAGTAACTTTACAGACTTTCATTTTAAGTCTTTAACTTCTTTGTTGTTGTTGTTGTGTTGTTTTCCCTGTATGTCCAGCTAATGAAGGGAAACTGAAATTAGATCAACTGAGGTTATGGTTTGACTATAGCATTTGATTTCTGGTCTCCTTGCAGGGTTCAAAGAGGGTCCTGAGATCCAATGAATATGTTCTACCCCCTGGAGGCTTGATGGAAACTGACCTGGAACTGACGTTTTCATTGCAGGTAATTTGAACTTTGCTCGCCAAAAAGGAGAGATTCTTATCCTAGTTGAGAAAGCAAATATCCTTGCCTGTTTCTTCAGCTGTCTTGTGTGAGAGATAAGAGGTGTGAATGGCTTTGCCATGGTTTTGAATATGAGCGTGGAAGAGGGAAACACAAAAGGCATTTGACAGGGCAAGGTTGTTTCTTCTTAGGTTTTCTTATGGATGTGGGGCCACAGTTGTATGAAAATATGGCACTTATCCGAATCCTTCTCCACCTTCCTTTGTAGTATCCACACTTCCTGAAAAGAGATGGCAACAAGCTTCAAATCATGCTCCAGCGCAGAAAGAGATACAAGAACCGCACTATTTTGGGTTACAAAACTCTGGCTGTGGGCATTATTAACATGGCTGAGGTAAGGGCAGCAGTAAGGCTGTACATAGCACAGGTGTTTTACACCTTGAGACATCTTAAATCTTATGGGAACGCAGGAAGTGTTTACATAGGATGCTGTTCTGGTAGCAGGATGCTTTCCCAAGGGTGTTATAGGTGTGCTGGTTATTCACAGAAGGACACTGATACTTCAGATAGGACATGTTAAGAACATAGGAATATTGAAAACTGCCTTATACAGACTTATACAGACTTGCATCATTGGTCATTCCAACCCAGCAGTGGGGAAATGCCCCCAAGACATTTTTTTGCAGCCACTGAAGCCACCTCCTCCCTGAATAGCTCTCAACTGAGGAAAAAAACTGTAAAACTCAAAAACAGCCACAAAAGCTAGTTTGCTTCCCCCAACCGATGTCCTTAAACACATAAAAGGCAAGAAAGTCTGCACAAATCTCATCCAAGAACAAAACTGGAAATTATGGCACACCACCTGGCATTGGCAGTGCAGCATGCGCAGGTTCAAGACTATATGAAGAAATGCCTCTTGCTCTTCTGGTGCAGTTGTCCATTGCCAGTGTAGTTATTCAACTCTGACCAGCAGAACCCAAGAGAGCCACTTCCAGTGAGTGTCAGCAGTACTGGACTAAAGGGACCAGTGATCTGAATTGGTGCAAAGCAGCTTCTTTTATTGAGAGGATTCTTGCACTGAGGTCCATCTTTCTCTTACCCAGGTCATGCAGCATCCAACAGATGGAGGGCAGCTCCTGGGCCTGCATAGCAACATCAAGGATGTGAGCATCCGGGTGGCCGAAATTAGCATCTATTCCCTCTCCAGCCAGCCCATTGACCATGAAGATGGAAATGTCCCCTCTGGTCCCAAGATTAAAGCTTCTGGTAATGTATTGTGCTTGGAGTGAAAACTTAGCCTCCCTCACCCTTACATTCTCCAGAGGTCTATAACCCTTTTATTCATTAGCCTGCAGGCTGGGGCTGAGCTGTGATCCAACACACCTGGAGGATGCTAAAGACTAGCTTATTTGAAGTCCCCTTTTACTTTTGTACTGGTTGATATAATACTCATTGAATGAGTTGTTTCATGATATTCCTGCCATTCTCTCAGTTTGAAAATGACTTTACTACTTCATTTGCCCTTTTTTTTCTGTTGTGCTGCTTCTGCCAGCCATTCTCTTCCAGAATACCTGCGGTGGCACTCTGCCATCATGAACAAGTTTCTAGTCCTCAGCATCAGAGCTTGTCACTTCTTGGCAGCATTTTCCTTTATTCTTCTTTCTTTTTATCTGTTCTCTTATGAGTTCAGGCCAGTTTGGCCATAGTCTCTGTCTTTTCCCATTCCAGACCGCTCTCCAGATATTGATAACTATTCAGAAGAAGAGGATGACAGTTTTTCTTCTGAGCAGGAAGCCAGTGATGATGCAGTACAAGGCCAGGTATCTGCTTTTCTCCCTCCTGCATGTCTGTCTGTAACATTTGTATCGTAGACTCATAGAATCTTAGAGTTGGAGGGGCCATCTAGTCCAATGCCAATCTTGTACGAAAACGCAATTAAAGCACTCCTGAGAGATGCCCATCAGACTTTTTAATCTTTTCCAAAAAAGAAGACTCCACCAACCTTCCCAACAGTCTATTTCACTGTCTAATAGCTCTTACAGTAAAGAAGTTTTTCCTAATGGTTAGGTGGAATCTCTTTTTTTGTAATTTGAATCCGTTGGTTTGTGTTCTAGATTCTGGAGCAGAAGAAAACGAACTCACTCTATCTTTTATATGGCAAGTCTTCAGATACTCAGAGATGGCTGTCATGTTACCTCCCAGTCTTTTGTGCAAGCTAAACATGTCTAGCTCCCTAAGCCATTCTTCATAAGGCTTGGTTTCCAAACCTGCTGTACCATAAGGTTTGGTTCCAAGACCTGCCTTCAAGGCTTCCTGCCTTTAGAGGAAAGGTGTTGCCCCCTTCCTGTAAGCCAGGGGTAGCTTACTTCACATTGAGTGAGAAGTACTGTTTAGTAGCTACTTTTAGTAAAAGAAGGTCCACCAGTCAGAGCCAAGTGCAAAATGATGATTAAGGCAAGGAGATGTACTAAGAATGAAGGAACAAGGAAAACTTGGACCTCCTGTCTAAATTTTTGGATCCCCATGACTATGGAGAAGCCCTGGTGGCGCAGTGGTTAAATGCTGGTACTGCAGCCACAAGGTTGTGAGTTCAATCCTGCTGGGCTCCAGGTTGACTCAGCCTTCCATCCTTCCACAGGTTGGTAAAATGAATACCCAACTTGTTGGGGGCAATTAGCTAACACATTGTAAACTGCTTAGAGAGCACTTAGCTGATAATGATATAGAAATACACATGTTATTGCTATTGCTATTGCTATGGCTTGACCTACTTGTTTTGTGAATTTCCATTCATTGGTTTTCCTGTTAAATTGTTTTAAACTATTTTATAATTGCTCAACTCATTTTATTGTCTGTACCCCTGCCTGAGATTTCTAGCTATACAGAAAAATAAAAGTAGTTTAATTAATACATACATAAACAGCCAATGTACTCCTTGTTTCCCTCCAAGCTTTCTTGATTCCAGCTTTCTTAATTATAGATTAATTTAGATGGGGAGAAAAGTCTTTTTATTATCTTTATCGTTAATCCATTTGGAGCTGGACAACTTTGCTGATATAACTGCAGATTACCTAGAAATCTTCCAATAGATCCTGACATCTCTCTCTCTCTCTTGCTCCTACCCTAAGAAGATTAAACACATGATTTTCTCCCTGTGCTGTCCTTTCTAGCTATCAAAGAGTAGTTGCATTAAAGCCCTGCATGGTTTCTTGTTTCTGCTTCTTGCTATTTGCTCCTGCTTTAACGCTTCAAATGTGGCCAGTCTTCCTGCTGTATAGATACAGGTGCCTCCGAGTGGCCTCACATAGAGAGGAATGAAAAGAGTGGATCGCAGATGGCTGCTAGGGTAGGAGAGAGGCCCAGTCCCTGAGACTGGAGGTGGGATGGATTTTTCTCCCGCCATGTAAAATACTGTTTTATAAAGAAATTCCATGCCTTACTTAGGAAGAAAGTGGCACTTCACTGACAGCTCCTCACTATAGTTTGTAAATTGCTTTCATCCCAGGTTCAATTCTGATGCAGCAAGAAGGGCGAGACAACCTCAGAGGGTTCTCACAGGAAGAGTTTTATTTTGCAGGGAGACCTGTGGAAAAACCTGGAAGCATTGGGGGATTAAACATTAGGTTCTAACATAGTTCTCCTGAAGGTACAAAGCTAGGGTATGTGAGGAAAGACTTAGAGTGGGATTATTTTGAGCAGACCATCCTTGTTCCTTTAACTCAGAATCATGTTGTTTTATTTAAACATTGTATGGTTGTTGGGGAATTCTGGGACTTGCAGTCCAAAATTAACTTTCCCAGGCTCTGCTAATCACTTTGATAAAGTAATTTTCCAGACTTTGGGAAGCCATCTGCTGGAGAAGCTTCTCCAACATTATTGTTCTTTTCACTGAAGATGCCTTGTTAGAATGTAAAGTACAATAATCCTAGGAAGAGTTTGAGGGACAAAACGTCTTTACATACCAGATTCTTCTGACTGTGTGTTGCCATTTCTTGCTGTTCAGGATTTATACGATGAAGAAGATGAAATGAGGAAGCCGAAGAAAGCCAGGCGGAAAATGATCAGAACCACGTCGATGACTAGAGTATAATCCTTTGTTCTTTTTTTAAAAGGGAGCTCCTGGGAAACAGAATGACATGTATTTCCAGGAGCACAGAATGTGTGTGGGAGGCTCTCTCATTCTCCCAGCAGATGGCAGCGTAGATAACAGCTCTTAGCCTGTTGTAGGACTATGTAGCCTTTGAACTCTTTATCCTTCTTGGTACACTATGGCCTGTTGGACCTCCCTAGAGATGCTGGCAACTGGCAAGAGAAGGTTTAGAAGCTCTTCTCTAATCTGTTTCGCTGTGATCAATAGATGCAGATTAGTGCAAACTTTACTTGCTTCGCTAAGATCCTGAAAAGGAGCGCCCACACTACAATACTGTGTGACATGTCCTGCTTGTCTTGTTTATTCATGTCAAACTTGCCCCCCTTCATCTTCCATGGAACTCTAAGTGGCTTCATGAATTACTTTCGGAGCAAATACAGAAAGAAAAATCTCCTTAGATAGATGACAGGATCAGATCCGTTTACCAACTCACATATTCTCTGTTTTTGGGTTTGCTTTTGTGGGGTTGAAGGCATGAGTAAAATGTGGGTTACTTGTAGATCTTCATTTTCAGGGTATGGTTATGCCCATACATGCTGACACATTCCACTGTGCTGATTTTTGGGCAGACTGCTGGCCTAGCCAGTAGCTACACAGCATGATCCTGTACACACTTATTCAGAAATAAGGTTCAATTTTAAATGCTCTTAAGCACATTTACTCTTCACAAGATCACAAGAGAAGGCCCTTTTATGGCAGTAGCTTTTCAGCAATCTAATATTTGTTATGCATCTGCTCTATCCCATGCCTTTGGTCTGTTCTGTTTTCCTACCTCCACTCCTAAATACAATTTTTCTTCGGCCACATGGCTCTTTGCATGGCAGGCTTCCCACACATATGATTGTGCAAAGCACTGAAGTATGTGTTAGTTTGGCACATTGACGTGCCTTTGGCCATGACTGAAAGAATGACTTTTTGGAGGAGTGGCAGTTCTGTTGAGCTTGAGGCGGTAATGAGTCTTGACAGCGTCCCTGTCACTCAAACACATACACACTCAAATATGTTCTGGATTATGAATCCAGCAGCAAATACCACATCGCCTCTACATTCTGTTCAGTGGCCTAAGTGCTGCTTGTCCCCCCCCCCCGTTTCTTCATTTATTAAGTGGTCATTTATTGTGCTGTTGTCATCTGTTTCTAGGAGAAGGTCAGAGTAAAAATGGTGTTGATAGGCAGCTTGGGCAAATAAATCATGTCTGAAAAAGGTTACCTCTCCTATATGACCAGGACATATTGTAGAGACCTCTAGGTAGGGAATTTTAAGTACCATAGCTGAGGGGGGCAGACAAAGCACCAGCAGCTGACTATCGCAGCACAAGATGTCTGTATGTCTTGACAGGCCTCTCAGGGGCCAGTGCTTTCCTGCCCACTAGTGCCTGTCACCACTTTGGGCCTCCCAGGAGTGGAGCTGGTGACACTTGTTAAGGCTGAAGGTTGATGAGTGTGAGGGGAAGGCTGCCAGCTCGTCACTCCCCGCTGTGCTCATGTGAGTAGCCATACCCAGTGGCAGTGCCAGCACTGTAACAAGAATGGAAGTTTCAATAAATTTCATGAGTGAGGGGTAGCAGGAGCCTGGTTGTAACACTTCCTGTAGCAGGCACAAGTGGAAGCAGGGACTGGGTGGGAGAAGCAGGGGACAGCCTGCTCCAGGCCCCCCAAAATCTCCAGCTGGGCCTACTGAGGTTTTTTTTTCTGTGAGTTAAGCCCTTATTCCCCACAGACAAATCTGTGTTCTACTGTGTGTTTGCCAGAGCCTGGAAATGTTACTCTCTTTATTTTCTACTGTAGTTCCCACTATCCTGCATTTTTGCTAAGGGGTATCATTGTCATAGGTAAAAAATATATATATCGCGGTCCAAAACAGATTCTTTCTTCCAAGCTCTGGCTTTTGTGGTTAAATCGAGTGGTAAATTGAAAGCCTACTAAACTCTCATTGATTTCCTTTTCCATGCAGCAACCAAACTTCAAGCAGAAATTTGTTGCTTTGCTGAAGAGGTTTAAAGTGACTGATGAGGTAAGAAGCTCTTAAGTCTGTCTCTGTCAAATGTGTAAAACCATTCTTGTTTCCTCTCTTGTATAACTCACCTCACTGTGGGCTTATGATCAAAATAAAAATGTGGACTTCATGCCCATCAGTGTTCCACTTGTCTTCTGTGGGAAAGGAGCTCAATGGGTTGGGTGTCAGGGGTTTTGGGGCTAGCAAAGGCTATTGGAGCAAAATGCCCTGGAAACAGGCAAAAGAGATCTTTGCATATTGTTCAGTGTCTAAAAGGTCTGTAGCTCAGTGCTCAGAGAGTATGTAAAATATGGTCTCTAGCCAGATACAATAAATTTAGGGGATAGAGAACCTATTGACCACACAGCTCCCATCATCCCTGACTATCACTCATAATGACGTGGACTGATAGGAGTCCAGGTCCCACCTTGGGTTGGGGGGTCTGGCCAGAGGTTCTCTGTCCTTTCAGTAGGATCAGTCTTTCAAAGCATGCTCTCCTCCAGATGTGTGGGGCCACATATCCCATTATACCCAGGTAGCATGTCTTTGCTGGGTTGAGATCATGAGAACTGCAGTCTAATACTTCTGGTGGCAGGAGTTGTAGAAAACTGCACTGGGCTAGGTATGAATCTGGTTCATGCATTTATAATTTATATTCAGAAGGGATTATCATTGTGTCTTAAGTCTCTGTCTCTCACACACACATACCCACCACTCCCCCTATGTTAGAAGTAGGTTAACCCACCTTCCTCCTCCCACTGTCACAATACACTGTTGCTTGTTATTTCCTTCCGATTTAAAAAAAAAGAACTTTCTAGGTCCCCTTTTAATCATTTTTCCTGTCCTCATTTTGTATTCACAGCTTCCCTCATTAGTAATATCAGCAAATGTCATTAACATGTTCTTTTAATGCCATCTTCTCTGAACCAAAGAAAGAAAGAAATGATTTTCTGCCAAACACCTCCTAATGGCCAATATATTGCCCTTTATTATGTTACAGTGTTATCCTTTTAGTCTTGTTTTCTCTGCTGGGTTCAGGTAATTGAAATATCATCATTAAAGTTTTCATCCCCTTAATGGTCCTACCAGGTCATAGCGGGTCACAGATGTTGCCACAGGGGCATAGACTAACTTCAGGATAAATGTCTCCTGTTTGACTACAAAGAGTTGATTGGCCAGATCAGGAAAGAGAAAGTGGAGTGTGTTATTTAGTTCTGAACAACTGGAAGATAATGTCTCAGGGCGTTAGCAGGCTAGACCTGTTTACTCTGGTTCAGAGCTTGGAAGAACTGCTTTTCTGAACTACAGTTCCCAAAACTAGCTATTCATCGTAGCCATGCTAGATGTGAGATTCTAGGAGTTAATAGTCCAAACAATAAAGTCTTCTAAACTCTGCTTTGGCTGCTGCAGGTCACCCTCCATAACCTGGTTAGGATTTGCACTGGTTTTTGTGACAGGTATTTCTAGCATGTCAAGATAAGCCTTAGGATAGGACGCCAACCTTGGTAGCGTTTGTGCAATAGTGTTTCAGGACCAGTGTTCATGGTTCTGTGACATTTTGTTTTTGTAGCGTGGTTTATTATGCAGAATAATGATGGTATTGCTTACATGTAGAATAGACTCTCCGCTTTTGCAGGGGCTAGGGGAGCAAGACCCCCGCAAAAGTGGAAAAAACACAAATATAAGTAAAAATCATGAATACTATTTTGTTTGTTTACCTGACAGAACAGTTCTCTAGGAATCTCTAGGTCTTCCAGCATAACTCTATGGTCAATGTCTGCTGGAAGTTGACCACAGAATCACACTGGAGGACCTAGACATTCCTAGAGAGAACTTCTAAATCCACAAATCATCAAATCCACAAAAGGGGAAGCAACAAATGTGGAGGGATGACTATAACTTTAAAATACAGAGAACTCTGAAAGGATTTTTTAAGATTACTTCACCTAGATGCCCAGCTACTGGTTTGTGTTTTTTTCTTCTGTTTAAAGAAGCATTTTTAAAAAATCTTACCTCTTGTCCAATATGGGATTAAAGGTAGCATGACTAATAGTTCTCACCTGATCTTCTGAAAGCTTAGGAAAGTTATGTGGCAAGGGGAGGTTATAAACCCCAGAATTCACAGTTTAAAAAAATAGTAACATTCCCAATTCCTACATCTGCCACCCAGGGACTAACCCCACATGCATGCACACTGAATGATGACTTATCAAGTGATAACTTGGCTGGTATGAATTGGTCATTGCAAATAGAATTTTCACATCCCGTCAAAGCAAAGAAATCAGCTTACACACACACACATACACACACACACAGAAAGAGAAAGAGAGAGAGAATGTGTGCCAGTAGTGTTCAAGTGTGCAGAAATCAAAAGGTGGAAATGCGTGCTTGAACCAACCTTAAACTCAGCATTGGCCATAAACAAAGGATGTTATATTACTTGCAGAAGCTTGTTCCCCTGTGTTCAAGGAAGGGCCTTGTTTTTATGGATGGTGAATCTCAAACTAATTGAAAGACGTTTTTGGCAGACTATATTTCCAGTCTGCTGTTTTAAATTGTATTGGAGATGCTAGGGATTGAACAAATGCTAACTTGCTGAACTATGGCTACTCCCCTGAGGTGTATTATTGGACCAATCCCCTCCATACCAGCAAAAGTAAAATTGCATGATAAAGTATTCTGCAGTCTTAATCCACAAAGCAATCCTGCATTAATCCACTGTTTCATAATATCAAATAACTGTAGAGTTGGAAGAGCCTACAGTGGTTGGATAGTCCAGCCATTCTCCCAGTGCAGGAGATCTTCACTAAAGCATCCCTGTTAGATGGCCATTCAATCTCTTTTGAAAAAAACTTTCAGCAAAAGAGAGGTTGCCACTCTACAAGGCATTCTGTTCCCTGGTGGTGCAGTGGTTAAATGCTGGTACTGTAGCCACAACGTTGTGAGTTCAATCCTGCCAGGCTCCAGATTGACTTAGCCTTCCATCCTTCTGCAGGTCGATAAAATGAATACCCAGCTTGTTGGAGGCAATTAGCTAAAAACATTGTAAACCGCTTAGGGGGTGCTTTGCACTAATAAGTGGTATAGAAATGTGACTGGTATTGCTATAATATGAAACAGTCAAACAGTAGAGTGATTAGGTAGAAATTTGCATAGAGATTGTGACATAACTAAGCATTCAAAGCCAGATCCAAATCTGTTGTTGCCACTGTTGTGTTAAATCAATTTTCTATTTGCTGTATGAACAGTTTTTTCCCCACTGGACACAAAGGGCTAGATCCAGTTGCTAGTCCCACCTAGAGTAGACCCATAGAATCACTGGGATTTATCTAACTGTGGACTCACCGTTTGGTTCAGTGGGTCTATTGTAGTTGATTTAGGTCAGAATTTGTATACTATATAGGCAGAGTGTATATGGTAAACCTTAAAAAATTCCTAATGCTAGATCTGACTTTCCTCAGAAGGCTGATACAAAAACTGGAAGAGCTGGTTTTGACATGACATAATTCTGCCCTAGAAAGGTAAAGAAACTATGTTTCTTAAGGGACATCTTTAAAAAAAGAAAATCTTGACAAGGCAGTGATAAGAGATTTCACTTTTTTTTATGAGGTGTTCTATTTTCCAAAAGGTTTGTTAGAAAAATTCAACCTGTAGACCAGCTGTCTTACTTCTCTAGAGACACTGTACTCATAACTGTCGGCCTCCTCTAATCTCCTTATGTGTGTAATTTTGTACAGAATGAAGTATTTTGTGCAGAATCTAGCACTTAGAATCTTTTTGAAGAGTACTGCAATGCCACTACATAATGTGTATGTTGCAACAAATGCAATGATATGAAAGCATATAGGAAATATGAATTGAACATAGGATCTCAAAGATTATTTAATGCGGATTGCCACCCGATTACTCCCATAAGTCAGATAAGGTCAGACTCAGGCTTGAAAAGTTACTTTTTTATTATTACAGCCCTTAGGATTGGATGATTCTAGTAGTTGTAGTCTAAAAAGTAGAATTTCCAGTTGCACCCAAGATATCTCTTTGCTAGCATAAATTAGATTTCAGGCCTTGCTTTTTTACTTGAGCCCCAAGAGTCATCAAGTAGAACCAGGTGCAAAATGAGGATTGAGATGGATCCTAAGAATAAAGTAACAAGGTTCCTCTCATACTCTCAATCTAAAGACTTGAGATTAGTACCAGCTTATAAATTCTTCCATACAAAAATCAATTTTCAGTTTTCCCCAAAGCAGTATTTTCTAGCCAATTAGTTTAGGGGTGGTTTGGGAGTACTTTTTGTTTTTTGTTTTTTGCTGTTTTTAAACAACTAGGAACCAGAAATTCTTGATGATCTTCTGAAAAACAGTATCCTCATATTCCAGTGGTCATTGTGGTAGCTTTTGAGGAGAAAATTGCTGTGCTCCATTGTGCCTAGGCTTCAGCAGCTGGTGAGAGCTCCTCTTTTGGATTCCAGCTGCCATTGTTCTGGTATCCGAAAGGAGAGAAGAGCAGCCAGGCGCAGCTCCATCATGCCTTTGCCCAGTGGCTAATGAAAGCCCACTACCAACTGCCATTGCTCTGGCCTCTAAGGGAAAAAAACAGAAGCCAGCATCTGCTGAACTTAATCCCCTTCCCCACTCCTATCCTCTTTTCCTTGTGTTCTGTCTTGTTTTGACTATAAATAAGCCTGGGGGTAGGGAACTGTCAAATAAATAATTTGTAAGACTCTGTGAGCATTTTGGCTGAAGGGCAGGATATAAATACTCTAAATAGATCATAAATAAATTTAAATAAAAATAATACAGAGAGCTCCTCATCTCTCTTTTTCTCACCCCCAAATTAAGAAATAAGGGAAACCATATTTCAAAAGAAGAATATTGTTTGGCTGCTCTTTTTGCCAGTCTGCTTTGATATGTCAATTTTGCAGACAATATCCCCATCCCAAACGAATCCATACAAATCACTTTGGAACTGGATACTGAGAAGAGATTGTGCGGTGTCCAGTTACTTCTCTCCTACCTGTTGTAAAGAGGGAATTTAATGGGGTCCTTGTGCAGAAGCTCTGATAAAGCTTCTTCATATGCTGAAAGAAGTGCAAACCTTGTAATAAGTAATGTTCTTCTTCGTGGTCTCTGTGCCTTCATACACTAGGAGCTTTAGCGCCTGCGCGGTAGCGTTCGGAAACTTCTAGAGCTTGTTCGCTTGGCGGGAACCCCTCCCCCACGCCGGTACTGCGCATGCTCCTCCCGCCGAGCAACGGTCTCTCCTCAGTTCTTTCTCGTCCGCCGCCGCGTACGGAAGGTTCTTTAGTTTGTTCCTCTCACGTCGTGCTTGGCTTGCTGTTTTTTCACGGTTTTACGGACTTTCGGACTGTCTTTGACCTCTCTTTCGGACTCCCCCTTCGGTTTTCGTCTTTTTGGATTTCGGAGTTTGGCGTTTCTTCGTCTTATGTCCGCGCTCTTTAAGAAGTGCGTGTCCTGCGGCCGCAAGGTTGCCCTCAACGACGGCCATAAGGAGTGTCTCTTCTGTTTGGGCGAGTCCCACAACATCCGGACTTGCCCAATTTGCAGGGATTTTACTCCCCAAACTCTTCGCAACCGCTCCGCGAGACTCAAATCTTATTGTTGGGAACAGTCTCTGCGGGCGATAGACGAGACCTCCACTTCCAAGATGGCCGACAAGAAGACGACCACGCCATCGACGGTATCGGCGGCTGCCGTTCCGTCCACCTCGTCGGTATCGGGCTCGGTACCGGCGAAAACGCCGATCTCGGCGTTACCGAGGATCCCAAAGCTGTCGGCGGCTGCCAAGTCAGCGAAAGGATCCTCGACGGCGAAGAAGGCTCCGGACGGAGGCAAGGGCAAGGAGAAGGAGAAGAAGAAGAAGAAGAAGGAAAAGAAGCGCTCCCCGGCTGGGGACGCTCAACCTCCTACTCCTCCTCCTACTCAGCAGCCTTCCAAAGGGCGAGGCGAGTCCGTCGACCTCTCGGAGGATGAGATCGAGGACGTTCCCCAACAGCGTCCGGACTCGCCTCTGGCAGACCCTCCAACCCTGGTGGAGGAGCGCCACCGCCCTCTTAGCCGTCGCAGGTCGGCCGACCTGCAGCAGAGAGAGCCCTCTGCTTCTCCGGAGCGGCGTTCGACCTCCTTCAGGTCCCGGTCCCGCTCTTCCGAGCGTCCGGTGGCCTCGCCGCCTCCGAGGGAGACAAGAGAGGAACAACCTCGCTCGTCTGCCTCCAGATACACCTCGGCGTCCTACGTGGCCAGGTACGCGAGGGAATCTGAATGGAGAGAGCGCCCGGCCTCCTATCGGTCGCATTCGCCATCGTACCGGGATCGGTACCATCGTGGCCCGAGTCGCTGGGAGACCTTCCGGAGGTCCCGGTCACCTCGTCGACAGCGCGAATCGCGCTCGCCTAGAGGGGACGAGGCTCGGTACCGTCGACGCCGAAGCCGATCTCCGTCGGAGCGCCGCTCCTTCAGCCGCTCTCCCTCCCCTCGATATCATAGGGCGAGGGAGCCTTCACCACGGTATCGGGCGATATCGCCACCTCCTAGGGTCACGGCAACGGCGACGCGCCCTACGGAGTCGGTGGTGACTGAGCGGGCTACGACGACGTCAGCCTGCCAGACTACCCCGGTCACCACCAAGAGGGTGAAGTCAGTGGTCAGCCATCCCAAGCGGGACGCTGCTGCTACCACCGCCCCGGCTGCGGAGAAGCCTAGGAAGGCAACACCTGCGGCGACTACGAAGGAGCCGGAGAGCGAGCGGCGAGAGGACTCACCGAACTCGGAGTCGTACGACTCGAGTGCGGAGTCTGAGGTGTCTGAGGCGGCCTCCCAGGAGTCTCCTCCGTTGGGATTCGGGGACCCGATCCCAGATTCTGCTCCAGAGGACGTCCACCAGTTCTCTGCGATGCTGCTCCGCATGGCCACTACCCTCGGCCTTAAGATCGCCGACGCGGAGCCGGAGGATGACGATCCAGCCTTCTCCGTTTTCGAGGAGAAGCGACCTTCCACGGCCCCGCTGCCTCTCCTGCCCCGGGTATCCAGACTGGTGAAGGCCGCCTGGGATAGACCGACCTCGGCTCAGCCGATACCGCAGCGGTTAGAACACCTCTACAGGGTGCAGAAGGATAACGCCGGTTATCTATTTAATCACCCTGCACCGAACTCTGTGGTCGTCGAGTCCGCGCAGACGAAAGGCTCCGGCAGGCAACACACCACCCCGCCGGACAAAGAGGGCAGGAAGTTGGACGCCTACGCAAGGAGGTTCTATTCGGCTGCCTCCTTGCAGATCAGGCTGTCCAACACTCAGGCTTGCCTCGCGGCATACCTGAAGAAAGTGCTCGATCGCCTGCAACCAGCGATGGAAGCGGTACCGGAGGACATCCGCCAAGCCTCCTCCGTGATCTTCAATGAGGCTATCTCCATCGCTCGGCACCAGATGGCCTCCTCCCGGCACGCAGTGGAGATCGCCTCCCGGGTCATGGCGGGATCCGTCGGCCTCCGCCGCCATGCTTGGCTTCGACCGGCCGACATCCAGGAGGACACCAGAAGGAGGATTGAAGATCTCCCCTTCGACGGTGAAGGCCTATTCAATTCGTCCACAGACGAAGCTTTGGACAATCTCGTCAAGGCGAGACTGACCGCAAAAAAGATCGGGCTGCAGCCGGCCACGCAGACCCACAGGGCCTCCACCTTCCGCCCATCCTGGCGACGATCTTCCACCTCGTCGTTCCAGCGTTCGGCCCAGTCTGGACAGTCGAGACCGTCCTCCGGCTCATCGGCCAGACGCACGATTAGGCGGCGCCCGCCTTCGTCGAAGAAGTCCTCCTCCGAGACAAAGTCTCGGTTTTGACGTGCCTGGCAGGACCCACCAATACCCACTCTTCAGCCTACCATCAGCGCTCGGAGACCGACCGACTCTCGCTCGACACCTAGCGGAGTGGCAGTATGTCACTACGGACTCTTGGGTGCTTTCCATCGTCCGTCTTGGCTACGCCATCGAGTTTCTCGATATTCCTCCTCGCGGCGTTTACTACTCCACGCCGTCGAGTCCAGCCCTCCTGGAAGAGATCCAATCCCTCCTCCAGAAAGGGGCGATCGAGCGGCTCCCGCAAGAGGCCAAGACCACCGGCTTCTTCTCCAGGTACTTCACGGTACCGAAAGCCGACGGTACCCTCCGGCCGATCCTAGACCTCAGAGGGGTGAACTACTACATCCGCCCCAAAAGGTTCAAGATGGTCACGATACCGTCGATCCTACCCTTCCTACATCGAGGGGACTGGTTCGCCTCCATCGATCTCCGAGACGCATACTTCCATATCGCCATTCGCCCGCAGCACAGACGGTACCTCCGCTTCGCAGTCGATGACACCTGTTACCAGTACAAGGTGCTGCCGTTCGGACTCTCGACTGCCCCAAGGGTCTTCACCAAGTGCATGGCCCCGGTGGTATCCTACCTGCGGACGAAGGGCGCTTCCGTCTTCCCCTACCTCGACGATTGGCTGTTGGTGGCGTCCTGCAAACAGAGACTTTACCACGACGTCCACATGACGTTGTCACTCCTGACCCGCCTTGGTCTACGAGTGAATCCGAAGAAGTCCCACCTCGAGCCGGCGAGGATCTTGGACTTCATCGGGGCGACGCTCGACTCGACCTCCGCCAGGGCGTACCTACCAGAGTCTCGAGCACAAACCTTGATCCGGGCCGCCGCTCACGCTCGTACGGCCCCGACGTTATCTGCGAGAAGCGTCCAGCAGCTCTTGGGCTACATGGCTGCGACGACCGCTGTGACATATCTCGCCAGGCTGAGAGCAAGACCTCTTCAACACTGGTTCGTCCGCATATTCGACCCCCTGCGAGACGAACAGACACTCCGACTGCAGCTGCCGGGAGACGTCCGCTCATCCCTCCGATGGTGGCAGTCGCGACGCAATCTCATGTCAGGGATGCCTTTCCAACAGCCGACACCGAAGGTGACGGTAACGACCGACGCCTCCCTGTATGGATGGGGTGCCCACTGCGGCGATCTCAGAGTCCGCGACAGATGGACCGACGACGAGACCGCTCTCCATATCAACGCGCTGGAGCTGCTCGCCGTCTGGAAAGCCCTACGGGCGTTCCGCCATGCCGTGGCGGGGCGCACGGTCCTGATTCTGACGGACAACACCACCGCCGTCTGCTACATCAACAGACAAGGTGGGACTCATTCCACGACCCTGCTCGACATCGCGCTCGACCTGTGGGAATGGTGCATTCGCCTGCACACCCATCCCGTGGCGGTTCACCTGGCCGGGCAGGAGAACACCACGGCAGACGCCCTCAGCAGGGACACCTCATCCCATCACGAATGGTCTCTCTCCGGAGAGGCGTTCAGACTGATTCGGGACCGCTGGGGCGAACCATCGATCGACCTCTTCGCGACCAGGGAAAACGCGAAGTGTCGCCGATTCTGTTCCAGAGCGGGCCACGATCGTGCCTCCATCGGGGACGCTTTCCAGTTTCCGTGGACCGGGGAACTCCTCTACGCGTTCCCGCCGTTCCCGCTGCTCGGCCGGACGATATCGAAGATCCTCGCCGACCGAGCCGACGCGATCCTGGTAGCCCCGTACTGGCCGAGGCAACATTGGTTCGCACCCCTGCTACAAGCCGCGCGAGACGACCTGCTCCGGTTGCCACCGACACCGGACCTGCTCTCCCACTCCGGCGGCCGAGTCCTCCATCCGGACCTGCCACGCCTGGCCCTCCATGCCTGGAGGATATCGCACTAGACGATCCCGTGCTCGGTACCGTCCTCGTCGCGGCCAGGAAGGAATCCACCCGTCGCAACTATCAATACAAGTGGCGACGCTTCCTGACCTTCGCTAACGAGAGGAGTGAGCCGGTATCGCCCGCGGGGCTCTCGACCGTCCTGCACTTCCTCCTGCACCTCCGGCAACAGGGCCTGGCGTTTCCATCCCTGAAGGTGTATCTCTCCGCGACCGTGGCATACCAACCGCCACGATCTGCTGCCTCGGCCTTCTTCAGGAACGATACCGTTAAGCGGTTCCTGAAAGGACTTCATCATCTCTACCCGCCGGTATCGCCGCCGCTACCGCCGTGGTCCCTCTCGCTAGTGCTCTCGCAGCTGACGAAGCCGCCCTTCGAGCCAATGGCGACCTCGGATGACAGGCTCCTGACAATGAAAACTGCCTTCCTGGTAGTGGTGACCTCAGCGAGGCGAGCGGGTGAGATCACAGCTCTTCGTTCCGATGAGCCCTTCACGGTCTTCCACAGGGACAAGGTGGTCCTGAGACCTGACATCTCGTTCCTGCCAAAGGTGGTGTCCAGTTTCCACCTCAACCAGGACATCATCCTGCCTACCTTCTTCCCGAACCCGACGACACCGTTAGAGCGGTCCCTCCACTCCCTGGACGTGCGTCGGGCATTGGCCTTCTACAAGGACAGGACTGCTTCCTTCCGACAGACGCCGCATCTCTTTGTTTGCTATGGGCGACGTCGGAGGGGCCTAAAAGTGTCCACCCAGCGCTTCTCCAAGTGGGTGGTGAGGACTATTGAACTGGCGTATGAGCTCGCGAGGAAGCCTCCGCCAGTCCTGCTTCGAGCCCACTCCACCAGAGCTGTGGCTACTTCTGCGGCCCTCCTGCGAGGAGTTGACCTGCATGAACTCTGCCGTGTGGCGACCTGGTCCCAACCATCGACCTTCGTGCGCCACTACAGGCTCGACTGCCGGTCGCGCAGAGATGCCCGGTTTGGACGTGAGGTGTTGGCTTCCGTGCTGTAGGACCTGACCCGCCGTCCGACCGGTAAGCTACACAGTCTCCTAGTGTATGAAGGCACAGAGACCACGAAGAAGAAGAACAGGTTGCTTACCTGTAACTGTGGTTCTTCGAGTGGTCATCTGTGCCATCATACACACCCGCCCTTCCTCCCCTCTTTCTCAGGTCCCTGTAGGTTCTACGGCGGACGACAGAACTGAGGAGAGACCGTTGCTCGGCGGGAGGAGCATGCGCAGTACCGGCGTGGGGGAGGGGTTCCCGCCAAGCGAACAAGCTCTAGAAGTTTCCGAACGCTACCGCGCAGGCGCTAAAGCTCCTAGTGTATGATGGCACAGATGACCACTCGAAGAACCACAGTTACAGGTAAGCAACCTGTTCTTACCTGGAATTATGTTGGTTAGTCCTGACTTGAGTAGACCTCTGAATGGCGAACCAAGACATAGATAATTCCAGTTGAGTCAGTAGGTTTACTCCAGTCAGAACTAACATTCAACTTTAAGCTGTACTCTGAGATGAACCAAGTGGAATTTGTTTCATTTTTATCCTGCCTTTTCCCAAAACTGAGATTCAAGGCTCTAAATCCTATTGTTAGTCCCAATTAGAGTAGAACTATTAAATAAATTATATTTATTTATCAATTGAGTCAATCTGCCATTGATTCCAGGGCTGTAATCCAGTTGAGCTTAATCAACAAGATTGAAGCAGAGCTGAAGCAAAACAAGGTTAAAACAAATAAAGTTAAAACAGATTTTTGAAAGGAATTTTTAAAAAAGACAACAATCGTAACTTTAAAAGGCTGTTAAATTGCAATATTAAAGCACAACTGAATGGAGAAGTAATTTAGAAATACATCAGTAAAAAAAAGTACAGCACTGCCTGTTGAAAAGTCCCTTTCTCAGCAGCCATTCAGTTCTCCAAAACCCACCTGGGTAAAAAGATCTTTGACTGCTGGTGGAAAGCCAACAGAGAGACGGCTGGCCTAGCCTTCTATAGAAGAGAGTTGACAGTCTGGGAGAAACCAGCAAGAAGAAATCCTTTGAGTTGTGAGAATGTGGTAAGGCCAAGTTGCTCAGGTAGGAGGATTCTCCTTCATCTCGTGTTCTTCCTTTTAACCTGTTAACTCAAAATGTAGGTGCCACAGCGGCCACCCTGCGATGCCATTACTTCTGTGGGGAATTAATTAGCTCAAAATTAGGAGGCTTGTGAGAGGGGGGCGACTCAGGGAGATCTTGCTACCAATATTTACAGGCTCACGTAGGAAGAAATCCAGCCAAGAAGCAAAATATAAACTAAAATGTGTTTTATTGAAAGAAATTCACTCACACATGTAACAGCTGAAGCACTCACACAATTGCACTAAGCTAACTGAAGGAAAGGGAGGAAAGTGGGATGGAAGACACTGAGGGATTCAAGCAATATTTACCAGTCTGGATAGAACCAAAGAAAGCAGCAGCATGGCTTAGGAAGGAATCTAAGGACAGTTCTTGTCCAGGAAATGGACAGAGTGGCATTTAAATCTGCGAGAGACTGCACTGGACAGTCTGAAATCAGGGGTATTTTTACCCAAAATATAGCCTGTGGCAATGGTTGATACTTGCAATCCCAGGTGTAGAACAATGGGAGTTGCAATACAAACAATGGACTCTCAACTTGCTAATGTTCGCAGTGCTTGGGTGACGAAGACGTAATGGGTGTTGTAATAGCCGTCTGCTGTGGATGCTACGGGAAAAGAGGAAGAAGTCCCGGTGCACGGGGAATGGGTTTGAGTCAATCAGTGTCCTGGTGGGCTTCTAGCCATTGTCAGTGACAGAGCTTGGAGTGTGGGGAGGGGGGTGGCAGGAGGGCAGGGCTACAGTGTGAAGGTTGTGGCCACTGCGTGTGGGAGCATGGCTGTGGTGCCAGGGGGCATGGCCAGAGCACATGGGAGTGTGGCCAATGTGTACGGGGGCATGGCTATGGGCCAGTACACCCCAAAAACATTGCCACCTGGGGTGCAAACCATCTCCCTCACCATTGTGGCTGGCCATTGTGTTCTCTGGGAAAACTCCAGCTGCTACTTAGGCTTATTATCCACAGGAACAGCGTTTATTTGCCAGGCAAATAACCTAGTCTTACCTGGAGGGTGTCTTAGGTTGACCTGCCTTTCTTTCTCACGTTCACAGTCAGAATTTTCCCTCTACTGGTTTGATCTACCAGTCACCTTGAGGTTTGATTTTGATATCAGTGCAAATTAATGTCCTTGCCAATTAAACCCGATGCCAATTAAATATGGTGCTTATCCAAACCGTATCATTATCAGAACCAGACACAGGACCCTAAAAAACCTCTCTAGTTTCATACAGCTCAGAGGGTGATGGGTTCTTCTTCCTTGGAGATCTTAGAGCTTGGATGGCCATGTAGCAGGAGTGTTTTAGTTGTGTACATCTGCATGTTTAGGGATGGACTAGCTGGCTCTTATAGTCCCCTTCAACTCTGTGATTCTATGAGAAGGGATTCAGTATTATGAAAGTCAGTGTATCACTCATAAGGATATCCCCTTCCCCATTAGTGACGTAGTAATGAGGTGTTTGCGCCCTGGCTCTCCGGGTTACACATTTCACTCTTCAGTGAAAAAAGGAGCTAAAGAGAGAGTGTTATTAACAATATGGGTTTTTTTATGTGATTTTCTGTTCTCCATTTATTCATTCATTCATTTATTAATTAGTTACCCTTATATGCAACTTTGCCTCCATGGAAAGAAATAAAGAAATTGAGTAACATAAAGTGAAATTTACTGGGAAAAAGACATTTATAGAATAAGCTTTCATGGATGCGATCCATTTCATCAGACACAATCACATTCATCTGATGGACTGAGTTCACAAAAGCTTATGC